>MJUU01011155.1:0-11195 GCA_002080025.1 Modiolus philippinarum
GGTCTCTTTCATTTCGAGTTCATTTGGGTATATAAGATGAAGGTTATCTTTAAAGTGAGGATTGTTCAATGAAAGAACATCATCTATATAACGGAAACTGAAATTAAAGGATTTGGCTAGCTTATTGTCTTTTTTTCTGAACTAGCCCTTGTATGAACCTGGCTTCATACGAATAAAGAAACAAATCTGCTAAAAGTGGCGCACAATTAGTCCCCATAGGTATCCATATTGTCTGCTGGAAAACTTGTCCTCCAAATTCTACAAATATGTTATCAATTAAGAATTCCAGCATTGCGATGACATCCTCCTCTGTATACTTTTTGTGTGAATCAGTGTGATGTTTAACAAAATAGGCCCATTTTTACCTATCACTAAATATGAATATCTTCTTTCACCCTTTTTAATACAGAAAGACTGATGTATTAAATCCCGGAGTACTGACTTTAGCTTATCGTGTGGAAGAGAGTAGAAAAATCAAATGTTTTGACACTGTTGCAGTGGTTGAGTTCAGTTGAAGATAGATATTCTAATAAGTCTTTTGAGTTTTTGAGAATCCACATCTGATTCACTCCACTTGTTGAGTATACTTTATCACTATATATCTTGAGGCCATCTTTGACTGCACTTGTTTGTCACGGAAACAAAACCATAAACTAGAAGTGTGTTTTTGATACAAAAACTAATGTCCCTCCCCCAGTACGTAATGTTCTTTCAGTGACAAAACACAAGTAAGTTTATGTTGCCACCAGGTGGCCATTCATTCCAGCAAAATGCACAACTAAAGCATGATGGTCAACAATCCTGTGAAGTTCAGTTGAAATCCATTGAAAGTTGTGGAAGAATTAGATTCACAAACTTCATAATTCAGCAAATTTATCAGTCAAAAAGGGGCATAACTCTCCCCTAAAAAAATGGCCCATCAATCTGGCGTGACAATATGCACAACTATGCATGATGGTCAACAATCCTGTGAAGCTTGGTTGAAATCAGATCAAAGATGTAGGAGAATTGGAGTCCAAAAACTAAATATCGCAAAATTCTAAGTCAAAAAGGGGCATAACTCCATCAAAAATTAGCCGATCAATTCGGCGAGACGATATGCACAACTACGCATGATGGTCAACAATCCTGGGAAGTTTGGTTGAAATCAGATCAAAGATGTAGGAGAATTGGCGTCCACAAACTAAATTTCGCATAATTCTAAGTCAAAAAGGGGCATAACTCCAGCAAAAATTAGCTGATCAATCCGGCGAGACGATATGCACAACTAGCCATGATGGTCAACAATCCTGTGAAGTTTAGTTGAAATCGGATCAAAGATGTAGGAGAATTTGCGTCCACAAACTAAATTTCAAAAATTCTAAGTCAAAAAGGGGCATAACTCCAGCAAAAATTAGCCGATCAATCCTGCGAGACGATATGCACAACTAGGCATGATGGTCAACAATCCTGTGAAGTTTGGTTGAAATCGGATCAAAGATGTAGGAGAATTGGCGTCCACAAACTAAATTTTGCAAAATTCTAAGTCAAAAAGTGGCATAATTCCAGCAAAAATTAGCCGATCAATCCGGCGAGACGATATGCACAACTAGGCATGATGGTCAACAATCCTGTAAAGTTTGGTTAAAATCCGATGAAAGATGTAGGAGAACTGGCGTCCACAAACTTTGTGACTAACGGACGGACGGACGGACTGGCGGACGGACGGACGACAGACGGAAAAGACAAAAACAATATGTCTCCCCCTTAAGAGGGAGAAACATAATATATTTTTTTTGTAGAAAGATTAAAAATGGAAATTTTGAGAAATATGTATTACATAGGTTATAAGGGAAACTCCAGCTCAAATTTCTTTGGAAAGAGGCCTGAAATTGGGTGTAATGGACAAAAAAGCATTTGGTTGCCATGGAAACAAAACCAGAAATTCATTTTTGGAAAAATCAGGTTTTCTGATAAAAAAGAAGGAAATTTGAGAAATATGTATTACATAGCTTATAAGGGAAACCCCTGCCCTAATTCTTTTTGGAAAGGGTCTGAAATAGGGTGTAATGGACAAAAGAGCACTTGTTTGCCATAGAAACCAAAACAGAAACATATTCTTTGGATGAAAAATTGAGTTTTCTGATCAAAAAAGACTTTTGAGAAATATGAATTACATAGGTTATAAGGGGAACCCCTGCCCAAATTTTTTTCTTGAGGGAGTCTCGTAATGCCTTGAAATCCGATATGGGAGTTCGTTTTGGAGACTTTTGTGTTTCGCTTGCGAACACAGTTATCACTTATTATTATTATTATTATAATTATTATTATTCCCTCTTCTTCGCCACTGAACTTGTCCGGAAGTTTTCTCGGAGAATATTTGTCCGATCTTTATGAAACTTCACAGGATGATGGATACCCATCTTACGGGGTGCGCTTGGGAAATTTTCAAAATGGCCACCGTTGCCATGGAAACGGAAAAAAGGCGGGAACATTCAAAGTGCTCCAAATTGAACGAAACTTCACAGGAAGGATTTATACAAATAGTACAACACATTTTTGGCCAAAAAATTTCAAAATGGCCGCCGTTTCCATGGAAACGGAAAAAGGCGGGAAATTTCAAGGTGCTCCAAATAGAACGAAACTTCACAGGAAGGATGTATACAAATAGTACAACATATTTCTGGGCAAAAGATTTCAAAATGGCTGCCTTTGCCATGGAAACGGAAAAAGGGCAGGAAAATTAAAAATGCTCCGAATTGGATGAAATTTCACAGATGGGTTGTCAAGATCAAGCTGAACTCAAATAAAAAGCCATCTCCTGTGTCCATGGGAGGTTTGGGAGACTTTTATGTTTGTAGCCAAACATAGGAACACTAGTTATTATTATTATTCTTCTTTCTTTCTTTCGTGAACTTGTCCGTACCTTTTCTCTGAAACTATTACACATACAATTTTCAAACTTTGCATGAAGTAAGCCCCATGTTTTCAGATGTGCAATCAACAAAAAATTTTCAAATAGGGGTTCATTAAGGATACATTTAGGGGGCTCAAATAAGGGTAGTGTTTTCAAAAAACATGAATTTTGATGAACTTGTCCGTACCATTTCTCCAAGTAAATTAAACCCAAAACTGAAACTTCACAGAATGTAAGTCCTATATGTCTAAATGTGCAATCAACAAAAAAATTTTTAAATTGAGGTTCATTAAGGGTACATATGAGGAGGTCAAATAGGGGTGGGGTTTACCATAAATAACTATAGAACCCTATGGGAAATAAGCATTACTATATTTCAGACACTATCATTATTAGCTACATAAATCCTCATAATAAATTTGTAAGTCATATAATATCAAGTTCTTAAACATTTAGAATTTCAGAATTTTTGCTGCAAGTTATGTTTTGATTTCAGCAATATGTATAAACTCATTTATAAGGGGAACCCCTGCCCATTTTTTTTAAAAAGGGAGTTTGTAATGCCCGTAAATCTGATATGGGAGTTCGTTTGGGAGACTTTTGTGTTTCGCTCTGCGAACACAGTTTTATCTTGTTATTATTATTCTTCCATCTTTCTTTATTGTCGTCCGAATAAAGTTGTCCGAAGCAGATCTCAGAGACCATTGGACCTAGAGGTTTCAAACTTGGTAGCATATGAGCCCTATGTATCTATATGTGCAATCATTAAAACCTTTTTGAAGGGGGTCCATTAAGGCTACTTTTGGGGTATTAAAAAGCGGTGGGGTCTTCCTACAGTAACCCTATAGGAAAATGAAATTTTGAATGATTTTCATCAAAAGTCTTCACTGTTTCTCAAAAACTAGAAACACTAGCTCCTTGAAACTTCATGGGAAAGTTTAGGGGCATGTAAGCAAGGGTTTCACAGCATTGGAAATTTCAAAATAACTACCGTTAGCATGGAAACCATACCAAAAATGATATTTTTGGAAAATAGTAGTTTCTGTTGATAAAAGTATTTTAATTACAGCAATATGTATTACTTAGCTTATAAGGAGAACCCCTGCCCAATTTTTTTTTAAATTGGTTGCAATGGACAAAAGAGAACTTGGTTGCCATGGAAACAAAACCAGAAGCATATTTTTGTTGAAAAATTAGGTTTTTCTGATAAAAAAAAGGAATTTTGAGAAATATGTATTACATAGTTTTTAAGGGGAACACCTGCCAAAATTTTCTTTGGGAAGAGATCTGAAATTGGATGTAATGAACAAAAGAGCATTTGGTTGCAACGGCAACAAAACCAAAAACTTATTTTTTTTGGAAAATCAGATTTTCTGATAAAAAATAAAGAATTTTGAGAAATATGTATTGCATAGGTAACTAGGGGAACCCCTGCCCAAATTTTCTTTGGAAATGGTCTGAAATTGGGTGTAATGGACAAAAGAGCATTTGGTTGCCATGGAAAAAAAAACAAAAGCTTATTTTTTGGGTTAACCAGGTTTACTGATAAAAAATTAGGAATTTTGAGAAATATATATTACATAGCTTATAAGGGGAACCCCTGCCCAATTTTTTTTTTGCAAAGGGTCTGAAATTGGGTGTAATGGACAAAAGAGCATTTGGTTGCCATTGAACAAAACCAGAAACGTATTTTTTTGTTGAAAAATTGAGTTTTATGATAAAAAAGGAATTTTGAGAAATATGTATTACATAGGTTATAAGGGGAACCCCTGCCCAAATTTTCTTTGGAAAGAGGTCTGAAATTTGGTTTAATGGACAAAAAAGCACTTGTATGTCATAGAAACAAAACCATAAACATAGTTTTTTTTGTAGAAAAATTGAGTTTTCTGATTAAAAAAGGGAACTTTAAGAAATATGTATTACATAGGTTATAAGGGGAACCCCTGTCCAAAATTTCTTTGGAAAGA
This sequence comes from Modiolus philippinarum, assembly GCA_002080025.1. Classification (NCBI taxonomy): domain Eukaryota; kingdom Metazoa; phylum Mollusca; class Bivalvia; order Mytilida; family Modiolidae; genus Modiolus; species Modiolus philippinarum. The sequence continues at coordinate 4,864 of MJUU01011155.1, forward strand.
GGTCTGAAATTTAGTTTAATGGAAAAAAGAGCTTTTGGTTGCCATCGAAACACAACCAGAAACTTATTTTTTTTTTAAATATCAGGTTTTCTGATAAAAAGGAAAATTTTGAAAAATCTGTATTACATAGGTTATAAGGGGGACCCCTGCCCAAATTTTCTTTGGAAAGAGGTCTGAAATTGGGTTTAATGGACAAAAGAGCATTTGGCTGACATGGAAGCAAAACCAGAAACTTATTTTTTTGTTGAAAAATCAGATTTTTTTCATGGAAACAAAACCATAAATGGATTTTTTATTTGTGGAAAATTTGAGTTTTCTGTTAAAAAATACGAATTTTGAGAAACAAGTAGTACATAGGATATAAGGGGAGTCTCGTAATGCCTTGAAATCCGATATGGGAGTTCGTTTTGGAGACTTTTGTGTTTGTCTTGCGAACACAGTTATCCCTTGTTATCCTTGTTTTAATAATTAAATGCAACACAATTGAAATATTAAAAAAATTAATATTTAAAAGTACCTCTATAATAAAATTTTAGTGTGTATAATATATATATATATATATATATATATATATATANGTGTGTGTGTGTGTGTGTGTGTGTGTGTGTAATTGATTCTTCAAAAATACATCAAATTGAGTTAAGCAACATTCATAGAAATTTGCCATTTGCATTACTATTTTTAGTAACATGCGATATAACTTTTTGATATACTGTTTCTAGTCTATCTCTTAAAATACAATGGGTCATGTGATCAGTTCTCCACTAATCAAATTTCTCGAACGATATCAAATTAATAATATATGGAAATACATCTCGCCTGACAAAAACATATTTACCGAGGACGCAGTCTAAGGTCAATTTACTCTAATCAGGTCTATAAAATCCATGTATTGACCATACTTGTTAGACTATATTTGTTTTATTATTTTGTGACCTTATTCTTGCTTTATTAAGTTTACTTTTTCATTTTCTTTTCGGGCTTGAACTCCACTGACGATTTCGTCAGAACGAGCTTGTTGGAAACCAAATTTCACTGAAATCGGACAATGTCGAATTCATATCCAACTATGAGACATAATTAGGAACGATAACTCTCGTGTGTTTGATTACATTGTAATCGTCCAGAGGTAATCGTGTAGCAAATATGATCATATATTTTGCTTTTACAATAAATCAATACATTTGGCATTTGTGTAATATGATTTTAATATTTTTTCTCCCTCTTTTATAGACGTTTTCAGAAATCGGTGATTACTGAGTTATCGAACGTGATCGCCAGGTGCCGCATAGTCGTCCGCCATTAAAGGGGTGTAGACTCGTGTGTTATTGTGGCAAAGTATGGTCATTTGTCGTAATTAAATTAGTAAAAACAGAATTGTATTGGCTTTTTCATACAAGTATCCGTTCTGACAGAATAAATGCCCTGTTCACAAAAATTTTTATCAACTAACAAATTAATAAAATGAAATTATAATGAAAAACGAGGTAAAAAATTTGGACCATAAATGATAAAATATATAACACCCTCTAAAATCTTTTTGCGTATTGTAGAATATTACATAATTCAGCAATTCATGCTTCCACCCAGGTGATAATATCCGGTTTTGTCCAGGTAGATTATTACACCTGGAGCCATGACACGTGTCGTTAATATACTATCAGTGTGATTGTTTAAACCAGCTTAATTAATCTGATGACCCTTTGATCAAATCCAAAAGCTTTCGCAAAGAAATGTATAAGGTTGTGGGTTTGAAAATGGAATTTCACAAAATGATTATTTCTACACATATATATTTTTTTCAGAAATATCACAGAAAAACCACTTTTCAGTTGGTCTGATCCTTTTTATCACGAAAAACGCAGCTCTTTCTAAATTCTTGAGGGGAAGGTAACTCCGGCCACTATCAAAATCGGATAATTACTCAATATTTTCTTTGCATAAACCAATTTATCCCCAAAATGTAGTTTGAACCCCCTCTCCAAAGGGAAAAACATGAGTAACATAATAAAGGAATAAAATATTTAATAAATATTTCCGATATATGTTTTGTGATATATGGTTTTTGAATGTCGGAAGGTTGAAAGCTATCCCCAAACTTAAACTAGTAATAACTGTGTTTGGATGCAAACACAAAGTTTTCCAAACGAACTCCCATAAATTTCATCAAATTCGTAGCTCTTTTAATTTTCCGCAATTTTCTATTTCCATGGCAATGGCCTCCATTTTGAAAAATTTTTTTGACCCCAAAACAAGTTCCACAACTTATATAATCTTTCTGTAAAACTTAATCCGATTCGGAGCACTTTAAATTTTCCCGCCTTTTTTCCCTTTCCATGGCAACAGCGGCCATTTTGAAAAATTTTGACCCAAAATATGTTCTTCACGACATGTAAAACCTTCCTGTAAAATTTAATCCGATCCAGAGCACTTTTAATTTTTTTCCGCTTTTTTTCAGTTTCCATGGCAACGGCCACCATTTTGAAAATTTTTGACCTGAAAATATGTTCTACACAACTTGTACAATCTTCTTGTAAAGTTTCATCCAATTATCCAATTTGGAGCACTTATACTTTTCCCGCCTTTTTTCAGTTACCATGGCAACGGTCTCCATTTTGAAAATCTTTGACCCCAAAATATGTTCTACACAACTTGTACAATCTTCCTGTTAAGTTTAGTCCAATTTGGAGCACTTTCAATTTTCCCGCCTTTTTTCAGTTTCCATGGCAACGGCCGCCATTTTGAAAATTTTTCTACAAAAAATACATTAATGGTTTTGTTTCCATGACAAACAAGTGCTCTTTTGTCCATTACACCCAATTTCAGACCTCTTTCCAAAAAAATTTGGGCAGGAGTTCCCCATTTATGCCATGTAATACATATTTCTCAAAATTCCTTCTTTTTTATCATAAAACCTGATTTTTCAAAATAAAAATAAGTTTCTGGTTTTGTTTCCATGGCAACCAAATGCTCTTTTATCCATTACACCCTATTTAAGACCCTTTACCAAAAAAAATGGGCAGGGGTTCCCCTTTTAAGCTATTTAATACATATTTCTCAAAATTCCTTCTTTTTCATCAGAAAACCTGATTTTTCAAAAAAATAAGTTTCTGGTTTTGTTTCCATGGCAACCAAATGCTCTTTTGTCCATTAAACCCAATTTCAGACCTCTTTCCACAGAAAATTTGGGCAGGGATTCCCCTTATAACCTATGTAATACATATTTCTCAAAATTCCCTTTTTTAATCAGAAATTGAATTTTTCTTCAAAAAAAATTTGTTTCAAAGACAAACAAGTGCTCTTTTGTCCATTACACCCAAGACCAACCTACATATTAAATATCATTGACTTACCACCTATAGGTTTTGAGAAATGGACTTAATCAGACAAACTTAACGTGGTCACTAGACCATGAAATTGAGATCAAGGACAAAAGTCATATGCCAGACTGATATGTACTACTCAAGACCAACTAACATACTAAATATTATTGACCTACCACCTATAGTTATTGAGAAATAGACATAATCTGAGAAACTTAACGTGGTCACTAGACCGTGAAATTGAGGTCAAAGAAAAAAGTCAAAAGCCAGACTGACATGTAATACTCAAGACCAACCTAACATACTAAATATTATTGACCTACCACCTATAGTTATTGAGAAATGGACTAAAAACCTGTTATGAACATTTCTTTTTGTTAACTTTGACCTTCTGTTATGTTTTACCTGAATACTTGATGAAGTTTAAGTTTCATGCGAGAAAAATTTTCCGGTCCAAGGATCGAATCTGCGCTACCTTTCTGTAATATCAGTAATAAGTATCAAGATGATCAAACGAGTTTCATAAATCGTCGCAAGTTAACGAACAGATGTAAGAAAATATATTTAAAATATATTTAAAACTAGAGAATATGTCTATGAGACACGGATGCCCCGCCAATAAATTTATCGAAACAGAATAACCCAAATCAATCATTCATAAAATTAGTTCCATGTCACTGAATTGTTACGAAAAGCAAAATCATTCAACCATAAAATGTAGGCCATGGACACCCAATTGTTGGTGAAATGGACAGATCTCCCTTAGATGAAATATCATGATGCTACAATACATAGAAGTTCAGAAATAAAATGCATGTCAAAACCGCCAAATTGTCAATGATTTGGGTAGTATTCACAATTCAATTAATTTGATGAAACATCATTGTCTTATAAATGTGTAGTTGTTGAGAAATTGACTTAAACGCAAAACTAAACCAAAGTCACTAAAGAGCAAACTGTAAGTCAAAGACACCTAATTGTTAATGATTTGGGTAGTACTCTTCAAAGCCATTAATTTGATGAAACATCATTGACCTATAATGTGTAGTTGTTGAGAAATAGGCTTTAACACAAAACTTAACCAGAGTCACTCAGGTATGACATGTAGGTCGAAAAATCAAACTACCTATAGTGAACTATGTAACACTATCAAATATCTACCTACTGGTCTGTCTACTATTATTGTTCTACCTCTTACAGTTTCTGAGAAATGTACTTATACGCAAAACTTAACCGGACGTATTGACGGTATGACTGACAAGGGTAACACTATATACCCCTTCCAGATTCGTGGGCATGGCATACACGTTTGTCGTTCGTTCTTTATCCGGTGAATACGGCACATGTTCGGTCATGTCCGTTTTGTACGGAGAAAAAAAATTGACCATGTTCAAAACTTTGAACGTTTATATACCGCACAAAATGTCCGATGAATGTACGGTATGTTAACGTTTTGTTCGGTTTTCATACGTTATAACTCCGTTATTCATTCGTTACTTGTCAGTCTTGCACCCGTTCATGTACGGTAGATTAAACTGATGAAATGGAAAATTAACTGGAGAGATAACGGTTAAACCGTTCGTGTTCCTATCGGACGGGCAATGAATAAAACGAAAACGAATTCATTAGGGTTTTCTATGTGGTAATCCAATAAATGAGATTACTGTGTATCAACGACCACCGGATTTAGCGACTAATCAAGCGAGGAAAAGATCAAAACTAAGGTTTTAGGTCGTTTAACCTGGAGATGGGCTGTTGTCTCCTCTGCAGTTCATCTGGAAACCCTACTTATATCCCTAATACATAAAACAATCAACTCCCTTACATCTACTGGGTACCTAAACTACATAAGAATCCATACAAACAAAGATTCATTGCCGGGTCTTCCAGATGCACCACTAAACCTCTTTCACAGCTCCTCATTACTTTGTTGACCGCAGTCAGAGATGGCCTGAAAAATTACTGTAATAAAGCTTACTCCACAAGCGGCGTGAATCAAATGTGGATTCTTAAAAATTCCAAAGATCTCCTTGAACAGCTATCCTCAACCAGTCTTACCCATTGCCATAGCATTCAAACTTTTGACTTTTCTCTTTATACAACCCTTCCACACAATAAACTGAAAACAGTAATTGCAGATTTAATACATCAATGTTTCTGCACTAAAATGGAGAACGCAGATACACCTATTTAGTTATAGGGAAAGACCAGACATATTTTGTTAAAAACCACACTGTTTCAAACAAGAAGTACACTGAGACTGACGTAATCAAAATGCTAGAATTATTTATCCACAATATTTTTGTCGAAATTGGAGGATGTATTTTCCAACAGACAATATTGATTCCTATGGGAACCAACTGTGTGCCGCTTTTAGCTGACCTTTTCCTTTACTCGTACGAGGCCAAGTTTTAACAAGGGCTTATTCAAAGGAAACAAAAACATTTAGCACAGTCCTTTAATTTCAGCCTCCGCTACATAGACGATGTACTTTCTCTTAATAATCCTAAATTTAAGGAGTATTTACATCAGATCTATCCCAATGAGCTTGAGATTAAAAACATAGAAAGCAGCCACAGCCTGCTAAGCTCACCTCGTTGCGCAGCATTGTCACATGTTGCACATGTCAGTAAACAGGAATGGACTATAATCATTCTTTTTAACAGATTCAGTCATGCATAAATTGTAGTTTACAGTCTGCATCCGAAGCATTCATTGTTGTTGTCATCCCAAATTGCATCATACATACTGATATGATTGCTAAGGGACATGTCAGTAAGCGGGAATGAACTTTAACCATTCTACCTAACTAAGTCGCTCATGCGTAAAATGTAGGTCAGAGACAGCATCAGAAGCATGCATTGTTGTTATCATCCCAAAATGCATCCTAGATACCAATATGGTTGATGGGGCCCTGTCAGTAAGCAGGAATGGACTTTAACCATTCTATCTAACCAAGTCGCTCATGCGTAAAATGTAGGTCAGAGACAGCATCCAAAGCATGCATTG
>MJUU01011155.1:12008-26260 GCA_002080025.1 Modiolus philippinarum
CCATTCTACCTAACCAAGTCACTCATGCGTAAAATGTAGGTCAGAGACAGCATCCGAGGCATGCATTCCAGTCGTCATCCCAAAGTGCATCAGGCATACCAATACAGTTGATGTGGGGCATGTCAGTAAGCAGGAATGGACCTTAACCATTCTTCCTAACCGGACGCGGACGCCGACGCCGACGCCGACGCCGACGCCGACGCGGACGCTAGGGGTATCACATAAGCCCCCCTCACTTCGTGAGGTGAGCTAAAAACAACTGAAACACCTACTTCAGCTTCGTACCTAGATCTTTTATTGTTTATTGACGAAAATGGACGTTTGAAATCAAAGCTATATGACAAGCGTGATGATTTTAATTTCCCAATTGTGAACTTTCCCTTTCTTAGCAGCAATATACCTACCTCTCCAGCCTATGGGGTGTACATTTCACAGTTGATTCGTTACTGTCGAGCGTGTAGTTTGTACAGTGATTTTTTTAACAGAGCAAAGACACTGTCCCAAAAGCTGCTTAGTCAGGGCTTTGTTCAACCTATGTTAATTTCATCCCTCAAGAAATTCTATGGCCGTCACCATAACATCATTGAAAGATATGACGTGTCAGTATCTCAAATGAAAGTGGACATTTTCAGCTAGATTCACGTTTTCCCGGATTCGACTACCGACTTTGACATTTTCCTGGATTGACTCACTCACAGTGTGACGGGTGCTGTTAACAGAGCAGGACATGCTTACCCTTCCGGAGCACCTGATGTCACTCTCAGTTTCACTGGAGTTCACACTGTGAGTACCTTTGTTTTGAATGTTGTGATTTCTATTTCTGTACTTTGTGTCTAACGTCATTGTTTTGTGTCTGGCGCCATTGTTTTCTGTGTTCTCGTCTTGGCCATGTCTTTGGACTTCGATAATTTGGATTTCCCTCCTTTGTTCCTTCGATATTCTACTGCCGTTGTTGCATTTAACCCATTTCCTTTCTTTTTCATATTTTACTTTTTCACAAACAATAATATCGAAATATATTGAAATTTGTAATGCCTGCACTTCTAACGTAATAATATGACATATACACGTTTTTATTTTTCTATCAAACGTCTTTACTGATTTTGGCTTTACATTTAGATCACTTTGGTTATTTGTTCTCTATCAGCTTTTTAACATCTTTGAGCTTATGGTCTTCCAAACTTAGATTTTATCTGCACTGATGAGACATAAGTTGTCGAAATGCGCACATGCAGAAAGTAAATTCACAGTAACTTCGGTATTTGGTTACTTGAACAATCTTTAAAAATATGTCAATAAATCACCTGGCAACTTGTTTACTACGGCTAACTTATCGCATTTCCTTCTTTGTTTCCCGATCGATTCGTCTATAAATCAGTAGTTTTGTCATATTTAATGACAGAAAGTCATGTTTTATTTTGCCACTCATGACTTTGCCTAGTTTTTCACAGCACACACACACACACACACATACAACAAGAGAAAAGCTGTCAATGTGACAGCAAACCGGGTTTTCTTTAACATGGACAGTATATCTTACAGATGGCACACACACACACACAACAAGAGAAAAGCTGTCAATGTGACAGCAAACCGGGTTTTCTTTAACATGGACAGTATATCTTACAGATGGGTTGACCCTGAATATTTGAAATGTACTTCCATTAATTTTCAATGTTAAACCTAGCTTCCACTAAACAAGCCTATTTCTGAAAGTTCAGCAACTTGGATTTTAATGAAAAGGGAAAATAAAAGTACTGTGCACACCTCTGATACGGGTACAAATGAACTGTATTATAAAAACTTCCTATCTCAAATACTGTAGGCGATTTGTTCTGGACAAATGGGAGACCATATTGGTAAATATTTGACGTAAAAATGACTAAGTTCAACAACTGATATTTTTGACATAAATTTTCAAAAATCAAAATAAAAGTACCATGCACACCTTTGATATATGTGCAATTAATCTGCAAAATTAAAACTTCCTGTCTGATCCGGACAAAGGGGTACCCTATTAATAAAAATTTGACGTAAAAATGACTAAGTTCAACAACTGCTATTTTTGACATAAATTATCAAAAATCAAAATTGAAGTACCATGCAAACCTTTGATATATGTACAATAGATCTGCAAAATAAAAACTTCCTGTCTCAAATACTGTTTGAGCTTTGCGGTACCCTATTGTTAAAGATTTGATGTAAAATTGACTAAGTTCAACAACTGATTTTTTTTACATAAATTATCAAAAATCAAAATCAAAGTACCATGCATACTTTTGATATATGTACAATTAATCTGCAAAATAAAAATTTCCTGTCTGAAATACTGTAGGAGCTTTGCTCCGGGCAAAGGGTATACCCTATTGTTAAAAATTTGACATAAAAATGACTAAGTTCAAAAACTGATTTTTTTTTACATAAATTATCAAAAATCAAAATCAAAGTACCATGCATACTTTTGATATATGTACAATTAATCTGCAAAATAAAAACTTCCTGTCTGAAATACTGTAGGAGCTTTGCTCCGGACAAAGGGTGTACCCTATTGTTAAAAATTTGACATAAAAATGACTAAGTTCAACAACTGATATTTTTGACATAAACTATCAAAAATCAAAATCAAAGTATCATGCACACCTTTGATATATGTACAATTGATCTGCAAAATAAAAACTTCCTGTCTCAAATACTGTTGGAGATTTGCTCCTGACAAAGGGGGTACCCTATTGTTAAAAATTTGACGTAAAGATGACTAAGTTCAACAACTGATATTTTTGACATCAATTATCAAAAATCAAAATCAAAGTACCATGCACACCTTTGATATATGTATAATTGATCTGCAAAATAAAAAATTCCTGTCTCAAATACTCTAGGAGATTTATTCCGGACAAATGATGTACCCATTTGGCAGCCGCCCGCCCGCCATTTTCACCATTTTAATAACCGGATTTTTCCTATGGAAAACACTGTTAAAAACAGTGTTTAAACAAAACAAAACAACTTAACGAATAACGGCGACTTGCTAATTTGTTTATTTTTTTGTGTACGGCGAAATGATATTCCACAGTACTGCGAATTGATTTTATATTGTCGAGATTTTGAATCGTTTTTACGGAAGTGTATTAGCACCACACAAACTTTTTTATTATTGTTTGCGTTATATAAAAAGACTGAATCTTGCATCCATCGTAATCAAATTTTAGGATTTAAAATAGTCTTACCATACCAGGAAAGATATTTGTTAAAAATGCAAAAAATGCAAATAGTGAAGAGAAATAGATTGAGACATTAAAGCTGTTTCAAATTAGTTTTCTACGAGAGTAAACATTTTGTCCTTTAAATCAAGAAGAAAAATATGTATTTTGATTTTTATATCTGTAAATAATTTTATTTCATTTTTTCGATACAGTACAAGAAAGCGTAGTATACTGATTATCAAATCTATTTATCTATTTGACAATATATGTATAACCAAAATGGACATGTTCCTAATTAATCCTTGAGGAATAAGACATGGTGCTTTGACAGGGTAAAGCGTCTCCTGCTTTGCGATGTGAGAAATGATATGTCCAATAAATAGAAGTCGGAAGCAGACAACCTAGTAAGGCAACCTTTCATTCATTTTTGAAGTGAAATATTGTTAGTATTCTATTTGTTTTTTTTTTCAAATAACATCAAAAATATATCTTGATGTATTAAATTTATTTGAAATTCAGCTTTATTCTTCGTGAAAAACTGAGAGTTTAACGCGTGCAAAAAATAAACAAAACAAAACCAAACAAAAAACAAAAAACAAAACAAAACAAAAAAAAGAAAAAAAAAATATATATATATATATAAAAATATAAGAGATTGAAAAAAAACATCCCCCAAAATAAAAAATATGAACCAAAGTACTTATAGCCCTAATAGAAAGGTTGCTTTCAAAGATCTAAGTAGACTTGGTACAAGCCCCTCTTGTCGTTAATTTTATATTTTTATTTTGCTATTAAAGTGTGCAGTATACTATCCACACTTGTAAACTATCAAACAGTGTTACTGTAACAAATATTAAAAAAAAATAGTACAGTCACAACATATAAAATTTCCTGACAAGTCAGTACTATATCAACTAAATGAAAATTCTAAAGTCCTCCAAATGTCACCTGAATAAAACAGTTCATTCTTAAAAGTAACAGTTCGTACGTAATGATTATCTCCCTTTCTATATGTAACCTGAACTCCAACAACTCGTTTTCTATTTAAAAAGTGACTACAAGGCCAGAATTTTCAAGGAAAATTAACAATATTAATGTGGACAGGCTAAAAGTCTGTAAACGAACAAGCAACAGCAAAAGGTTGTTTTCATTTCAGTGGGGAAAAATACGGTGTCCAAAGATTAAGTTACACGACTTCCGTTGACAAGTAAAAACAAATCTTCGGACCGTTTAAATTTTGGCTTGTCAAAATCAACCCAGAATAAGGCCTCTGACAATGCAGACAGTGAAACACGAAACTCACACGTTGAACTAAGCTTTCGTACCACTAGAAATTTGTTTACATGCCGTTGCTCTCGTGTTTATGTAAAATCGTTGAACACTGTTAGAACGTTTTATCCATTTTAATTGCAGGATAACAATTATATTAACAAAGATGCACTTTATTAAGCTGTTGAGGATTCTGTGCAATGACAAACAATTCTTCCGGAATCACCCGAAGTTTCCCGATGATATAGTTTCCGTTAAGGGGGGATGGGGAATCGTTTTTCTTGAATAATTCTTTTAAATGATCAAATCTGTGTGAATTACTTTATTTTCTCACTAACTCATTGTTTAAATTCAAAAATATGTTTTTGGTCTTTTTTGTTTTTCAAATTGAAGCACCTGTTTTTCTTCATTCTGCATTTCAACTAACAGGGTCATGACATTAGAAAGCGTTTCAATGATTTCTTGATTTCTTAGCAAGGATGTTTGTGTCTGTAAGACACATATGATGCCCCCGCAAACTATATTTTGACTGTGTATCCTCTGTGTCAAAATCGAAAAAAAAATACTACTAAGTTCGCCAATGTAAATTTTTTCAGAAAAATACTCCAAAATCAAATTAATACTAAAAGGCAATCTGTAATATATGAACAAATGATTTACAAAAATAAAAACTTCCAACCATAAAAACTGAAGGAGGTCTTGGCCAAACAAACTGTGAATTCAACCTTTTAGAAAATCGCAAAAATGGTTATATTCAGCTATGTATATTTTTAGAAAATCCCCCCAAATAAAAATTAATGTCAAAAGGCACATCTGCAATATATGTACAAATAATCTGTAAAAATAAAATGTTCCTACCATAATAACTGTTGGAGGGGTTGCACGGACAAACTGTGTACCCTCTAAGTCAAATTCATTAAAAAAATGACTAAGTTCAACAATGTTCATTTTTGGGAAAAATACACCAAAATCAAAATAAATACCAAAAGGCACATCTTCAATATATGTACAAATCATCTGTAAAATAAAAACTTCCTGCCATAAAAACTGTAGGAGATCTTGGTCGGACAAACTGTGTACCCTCTATGTCAAATTCATTAAAAAATGACTAAGTTCAATTAAAGTTCAGCAACGTATATTTTTTAAGAAAAATGGACCAATATCAAAATCAATATCAAAAGGCACATCTACAATATATGCCTAAATGATCTGTAAAATAAAAACTTCCTACAATAAAACGGTAGGAGAAACAGCCCGGACAAACTGTGTACCCTCTATGTCAAATTCATTAAAAAATGACTAAGTTCAATAAATGTATATTTTTTGGAAAAACAGACCAATATCAAAATCAATACAAAAAGGCAGATCCACAATAACTGCTCAAATGATATGTAAAATAAAAACTTCCTACCATTAAAACTGTAGGAGATCTTGGCCGGACAAACTGGGTACCCTATATGAGAAAATAGCAAAAAACTACTAAGTTAAACAACGTATATTTTTCGGAAAAATGGACCAATATCAAAACCAATACCAAAAGGCACATCTACAATATATGCCCAAATGATCTGCAAAATAAAAACTTCCTACCATAAAAACTGAAAGAGAAACAGCATGGACAAACTATGTACCCCACTGCGGACGGACGGACAAACGGACGGATGGACGGACGAAGGTAAAACAATATGCCCCGACCTTTCGTCGCGGGGGCATAACAACAAGCAAAGTAAGGAAGACAAAAATAACAAAACAAACAAAAGAAAAAAAATACAAAAAAAAAACAAACAAGAGTAGACCCTAATAGATGTCTCGCCCGTCCCTGCTTGGCATCTGATTTTATGTTTTAAACAATAACTGACCTAATCAGAAAAACTGAAATGCTCACTAAACTGTGAAATTTTATTCACCGACAAAAGCTTTATAGCAGGCCATTATATACTATCCAAGACAAACCCATATACAAAATATCATTGACCTACCACAAATACATACTGCTAAACTTAACATGCTCACTAGACCATGAAATTGAGGTCAAAAACAAAAGTCATTAGCCAGTATGACATATTCTACCCCAAACCAATCTACTTACTAAACATCATTGACCTACCACTTATGGTTGTTGATAAACTAACCTAATCAGAGAAACTTATCATGGCCACTAGACTGTGAAATTGAGGTCAAGGACAAAAGTCATTTGCCAGACTGACATGTACTACCCAAGACAAACCTATATACTATATATTATGGACCTACCACTTATAGTTACTTAGAAATGGAATTAATCAGAGAAACTTAATATGGTCACTAGACCATGAAATTTAGGTAAAGGACAGACTGGCATGTACTACCCAAGACCAACCCTCATATTAAATATCATTGACTTACCACCTATAGTTATTGAGAGATGGACTTAATCAGACAAACTTAACGTGGTCACTAGACCATGAAATTGAGATCAAGGACAAAAGTCATATGCCAGACTGATATGTACTACTCAAGACCAACTAACAGACTTAATATTATTGACCTACCACCTATAGTTATTGAGAAATAGACTTCATCTGAGAAACTTAACGTGGTCACTAGACCGTGAAATTGAGGTCAAATACAAAAGTCAAAAGCCAGACTGACATGTACTACTCAAGACCAACCTACATACTAAATATTATTGACCTACCGCCTATAGTTATTGAGAAATGGACTTAATCTTAGAAACTTAACGTGGTCACTAGACCATGAAATTGAAGTCAAGGACAAAAGTCATATGCCAGAATGACATGTAATACCCAAGACCAACCTAACATACTAAATATTATAGACTTACCACCTATAGTTATTGAGAAATGGACTTAATCAGAGAAACTTATCGTGGTCAATAGACCATGAAATTGAGGTCATGGACAAGTCATATGACAGACTGGCATGTACTACCCAAGACCAACCTACATACTAAATATTATTGACCTACCACCTATAGTTATTGAGAAATAGACATAATCTGAGAAACTTAACGTGGTCACTAGACCGTGAAATTGAGGTAAAAAAAAAGTCAAAAGCCAGACTGACATGTAATACTCAAGACCAACCTAACATACTTAATATAATTGACCTACCACCTATAGTGGTAGGTCAATAATAAGCAGAGTTGCATTTTGTCCTCATCTGGATACTGTCTACATTGAGTTATCTCTCATTATATGGTTGACTGACTCTCCGCCCGTTTTAATATTACCAATCAACTTTGATCAGTGTGAAAGGCGCAAATGTTTTATGTTGAATGAATGTGGATGTTATTTTGATTGTATATGCCCGTTATGGGCCCTTTGATTATCTTTATCTTTATCTTTATCTTTATAGTTATTGAGAAATGGACTTAAAGACCTGTTATGAACATTTCTTTTTGTTAACTTTGACCTTCTGTTATGTTTTACCTAAATATTTGATGAAGTTTAAGTTTCATGCGAGAAAAATTTTCCGGTCCAAGGATCGAATTTGCGCTACCTTTCTGTAATATCAAGATGATCAAACGAGTTTCATAAATCGTCGCAAGTTAACGAACAGATGTAAGAAAATAGTTCTTTAGTTCTTTTAGTTCTTTATTAACCAATCAAGGGCCCTCAATGGGACATATGACAATACAAACATACATGATTAAATAATAACAAATCATACACAAAAACAAAAATATCATTAAACATACTGATCATATATTATAAATAATGATGTTTTATATATATATTCATTTTATTTCAATGTCATGCCAGGGCGCACCGAGACCATGTACACGGTATGACTATTGTAAAATTATTTCATATAAATACTTAAGTTTTATTATTATTATTTTTTTTTTTTTTTTGTATATATATACATTTACCTTCCCGTGTCTAATGCACTAAACCAAGTTTTAGGTCAGTTTAATACAACAGATATACAATAAATATATTTAAAGTGACAACAGATCGATAACTCATGTAATTTTTAAAATACAATCTAATCGGTATTTATATAATGAAAATAAACAAATATCTGAAACAAGATCAATATAAAAGGAAACTTTTTCGTATGAAGAACAAAAACAACATTTATTAACTAATTGATATATAATGTAGCCTAAATAAACTGATTTAGATAAACACGAGTAGAAGATTCTATTTCAATGGAGGGATGTCAGCATTTAGTTTTAGATATATACTTTTTTGTATTTTTCATATTCGGTGGTATTTTTTTTTATATGCGGGGTCTTTAAGTTAGTTAAAGTATGTTTCATAGTAATTAATTGAATTAAAGTGCTTCATAAGAAAAGGGGTGGTTAAAATGCCTGAGTGCCCAGCGCTAAGGCATCTTGACCACCCCTTTTCTAACGAGGCACTTTAATTCAATTAATTACTCTGAAACATACTTTAACTATAACTTAATCAGAAAAAGTTAACGTGGTCACTAGACCTTGATATTGAGGTCAAGGACACAAGTCATATGCCAGACTGACATGTACTACTCAAGATCAACCTATATACCAAATATCATTGACCTACCTCTTATAGTTATTGAGATTTGGATCTAATCAGAGAAACTTAACGTGGTCACTATACCGTGAAATTGAGGTCAAGAACAAAACTCATATACTAGAATGACATGTACTACTCAAGACCAACCTATATACCAAATGTCATTGACCTACCACCTATGGTTATTGAGATATGGATCTGATCAGAGAAACTTAACGTGGTCACTAGAACGTGAAATTGAGGTCAAGAACAAAAGTCATATGCCAGACTCACATGTACTACTCAAGACCAACATACCAAGTATCATTGACCTACCTCTTATAGTTATTGAGATATGGATCTAATCAGAGAAACTTAACGTGGTCATTAGACTGTGAAATTGAGGTCAAGGACAAAAGTCATATGCCAGACTGACATTTACTACTCAAGACAAACCTATATACCAAATATCACTGACCTACCACTATCAGTCATAGAGATATGATTCTAATCAAAGAAACTTAACGTGGTCACTGGACCGTGCAATTGAGGTCAAGGTCACATGATTTGATGTCCGTAGCACTTGATTAGTAATACCACTGGACCAAATATGGTGTTCCTACATCAAAGGGTTTTCAAAATATCCTGTATTTACTAACTAAAAGTTAACGCCGTCGCCGTCATACTTTGCACGCCTATGTCTCGCTTTCCGCGACGAGACAAAAAAAAATAAATAAATAAAAAATAAAATGCTCACCTCATTTGTAATATAATTTGTGACATATGTTTATTAGTTTCATCCTTTAGCATTTTTGCTGATTCAAGCCTGAAAATCAAACTCATTTTATACAAACCCGTACACAACTCTACATCTCGAATTCGTTGGATCGAAAACTTTATCTGACAATTTAAAATGAACTTTGCTTTATTACGCAAACTTTGCGTTATGACGGAAACATTTGCGAAATAACTCAAATTTTGCGTTAAAACGCAAAATAAAAAAAAAAGGTTTGTGCACATGGAGCTGACACGTTTCCGTTCCGTACGTTATACCAATGATTTGAGAATGAGCTAAAAAGGATGCATATCTTATATCACCTTTCGCATGGTAAGAGAGTCGCAAGAGCTAATGTATTAATTGAAGCCACCTTTACTGTGACTTACCATACTTAATGAGCAGTTAAATACAAATTGTATAGAAAAAAGAAGGAAACGGGGAATGTGTCAAAGAGACAACGACACAAAGGGGACTTATAACAACTCAAAGCCACCATAAGATGTATGTACTTTTCACTTACGTTTAGAACGTTTATAAAAAATGAAATGGGATATGGTAATTACAAAAAAAGACAATGGTGACTTCAAGATGAAGAACAACAATAAAAGCGTTGTTCCTTTGCTTGTTTTTTACCATGTATTTGTAGAGACTTTGTTAACTCTATTAACTCCATATCCTTTTATTCACCATTTGCATTAACGGATCTAGCCTTCGAAAAAACGGATTTTCGATGGGTTCCTAAAAAAGGTTTAAATGCTATTCTATTTTGGCCAATTTTGCCTTAATTTTGCACGATATTAAAAAAAATCCAACAAAAGAGGGTTCAAACACCCGGGTCTCCTATCCGCTATTGCTTTTCAATTCATTGGATTTCCCGTTGAAAACTGAACGATGGGCATAACTGTAAGGTAGAGTAGTTTTTTAAAAAAAAGATATTTTGTCTGTAATACATATGTAAAGCCCTTGCAAGATACGTGTAGAACCAAGTTTATCGTTAAAGTTATACAAGTTACAGTCTTAGTAAAAAAGACACAAAGCACAAAAATACATACCAAATGCATGTTTACAACTGTACAATAAAACAAGAATCTCTCAAGAGCCTGTATCGCTCACCTGGGCCATGACTGACATAGAGAGACGAGTGACATGATTAGGTCAAGAGTTTAAGCTATGTTCCCTGCTAGAGGCAACATTGGTTTGGATGCAGACCTGCCAGATACAAATTTTGAAGGAGACCACCAAAATACTTTTGTAATAAAGTTTGGGTCCAGTTGGATTATTGGTTTTTGAGAAGTACTTCTTTGTCGCGGATGATCAAAAATACTAATAAGAAGAATATGAAATAGAAACCAGAGATGTTCCCTTCTTCTATACTGGGTGGTGTCGTAGCAAGGCATTTATAAACCATATCTTTCAATGAATACAAAACAAATCTCAAAAGGGATAGGGAAGGTTTTTGTACGGAAGGGTCATCATTTAGCACCTTTGATTCTTTGGCATTTTTAAGAACAAATGAATACACTCTAAACTGTCAGGGAATTATTTAAACTTGATTAAAGCCACTATCTAAAATGTCAGGGAATTGAACTTGATTAAAGCCACTATCTAAGCTGTCAGGGAATTGAACTTGATGTAAGCTACCATCCAAACTGTCAGGGAATTGAACTTGATTAAAGCCACTATCTAAACTGTCAGGGAATTGAATTTGATGAAAGGCACCATCTTAACTGTCAGGGAATTTAACTTGATTAAAGCCACTATCTAAACTGTCGGGGAATTATTTAAACTTGATTAATGCCACTGCCTAAACTGTCAGGGAATTATTTAAACTTGATTAAAGCCACTATCTAAACTGTCAGGGAAGTATTTAATCTTGACTAAAGCCACTATCTGAACTGTCAGGGAATTATTTAAACTTGATTAAAGCCACTAACTTAACTGTCAGGGAATTATTTAAACTTGATTAAAGCCACTATCTAAACTGTCAGGGAATTGAACTTGATTAAAGCCACTATTTAAACTGCAAGGGAATTAAACTTAAATGAAGTCATCATTTTATATGTTACCATTTATAACACTAGAAAAGGTATACAGGCTATGCTTAGATTCGATTAAAACTTTGTATTATAAGCAAATTTACCAAGCAAATTACATCACTAAATAGAAATACTTCAGTAACAAAGATAACCAGACCCAGAAACTAGATTGCTTTTGTATGACATGCATGCCTATATTTGTTAATGTATATTTATGCTCTTATATAAAATTAATAATATGTGATGCTTTTGTTTTCATAAATTATGACAATACACTCTTTCATACATAATAATTTTGTAATTATTTAACGTTAAACTAATCCCAAGAATAAATTAAGTTCACTGCTGGCGGTCATGTTTTATGACGGATCTGCACCTAAGTAACAAAAACTGGTCAACACCTCATAACTAATTCCTACCATGCTTTTACATACTTTAAACGTTTCTCTAGAGAAAATCTTATAAGGTCTAATGTTAAATTAAGTTCACTGCTGACGACCATGTTGGATGGTGGATCGGTAACAATGAAAGAACGCTTGATCAGCACTCATAAGTAACATTCATAACATGTTTGGTTTAAATCCTTTCAGCGGTTCTCCAGAAGAAGATTATAGTACGCATTTTTCATAGGGTTTAATGTTAAATTACGTTCATCACTGGCGGCCTTATTGGATGACTTATCGCCACAAAAGAAATAACACATCGTCAGCACCCCAAAGAATCATTGATGTCACGTTTGGCTTAAATCCATTCAGCGATTCTCTAAAAGAAAATCTTTGTATGCATTTCCCATTAGATCCATTGTAAAACAAATTCACCGCTGGCGGTCATGTTGGGTGACAGATCGACAACAAAGTAACAACACTTAGCTAACACCTCATAATTATCAGTCTTGCCAAGTTTTTTTCAAATTCTTTCAGCAGTTCTTTAGAAGAAGATCTTTGTATGCATTTCCAGACGGATCCGATGTTAAACCAAGGTAACCGCTGGCAGCCACGTTGGATGATGGATTGGCAACAAAGTAACAACACTTTGTCAGCACTTCATAAATGACTTAAGTGACGATCTTGCCATGTTTGATTTAAATTCATTCAGCAAATCTCCAGAAGAAACTCTTTTGTATGCATTTTCCCATAGAATCCAACGATAAACTAACTTCCCCGCGTGCGGTGTCGTATAATTCTGGGTCCGCCCAATTTGCGTATCCGGCCGGATACAGAATGTTAACATTTTGGGTCCGGGTATCTATTATTCTGTATCCGCCCGTATAAGTTTGGGTCCGCCCAGTTTATGTATCCGGCCGGATACAGAATGTTAACATTTTGGGTCCGGGGCAAAAATAATAGATTAAAGACTTTATAAACGCTAGATATTACTGACTAATATGAATAGATAAAAATAATAACATCTAAAGTTTTCGCTTACACGTCTCTTCCAAACCAGGTTACCAGGTATAAAATGGCACAACAAAAATGGTATCATTACTGGCATATCTGATATAGTAAAAGATCCCAGAAATGAAGTCATAAAATAATATAGCATAATTACGCAATAAAATGATTTACCATCCTGTGGAATGTTTTTAGAATGATTGGAAACGTCATTAAGTAATTAGTTATGTAAAGCTGGTTAAACTTTTATTCAAAAGAGACAACTATTTTTATGCCCCGCCTACGATAGTAGGGGGCATATAGTGTTCGGGTCTGTCCGTCCGTCCGTCCGTCCGTCTGTTCGTCCGTCCGTCCATCCCAAGTCAGGTTTACCCTTAGGTTGAAGTTTTTTTTCTGTGAAGGATGTATGCGATTATCATGAAACTTTGTATAAATAAACATTAGGGTATAATCAAACAAAAATCGTAATAAAATTTTATCCCGGCTACCAACTTCATGCTTCACTGGTCATGGAAAAGGGGGGTGTGGTATGAGGTTTACCCTTAGGTTGAAGTTTTTTTTTCTGTGAAGGATGTATGTTATTATCATGAAACTTTGTATAAATACACATAAGGGTATAATTAGATAAAAATTATAATGAAAATTTATCCCGGCTACCAACTTCATGCTTCACTGACCATGGAAAAAAGAAGGGTGGTATGGGGTTTACCCTTAGGCTGAAGTTTTTTTTTCTGTGAAGGATGTATTCTATTATTATGAAACATTGCATCAATACACATTAAGGTATAATTCAACAAATATGCTACCAATTTCATTTTTCACTGATCATGGAAAAAGATGGATAGTATGAGATTTAACCTCAGGTTTAAGTTTTTCTTCTGTTACGGAGGTATGCTATTATCATGGAACTTCATATAAATACACATTAGGATATAAATAGAAAAACATAACAAATATTTACCCATGCCACCAACTTCATGCCCCAGTGATCATGAAATATAGCATTGCTCAAAATAGGTGTGAGGCGGGGCATTGTGTCCGTTAGACACATATTCTTGTTAAGAGGGTAATGTGTTTATTATGCAATAAAA
>MJUU01011155.1:26972-37917 GCA_002080025.1 Modiolus philippinarum
TTTAAGTTTTTCTTCTGTTACGGAGGTATGCTATTATCATGAAACTTCATATAAATACACATTAGGATATAAATAGAAAAACATAACAAATATTTACCCATGCCACCAACTTCATGCCTCAATGATCATGAAATATAGCATTGCTCAAAATAGGTGTGAGGCGGGGCATTGTGTCCGTTAGACACATATTCTTGTTAAGAGGGTAATGTGTTTATTATGCAATATAAACATATCTAAGTAAACAGAGCACATGAATAGTGACAACAAATTAAAATTGTTGAAATAGTTAACCTCTTTCAAATAATCATTATTTGATGCATAGATTTTCATTTGATCTATTAAACATAAGCATTAACTAGAGCATGTCGAAACTGGCGTTGTCTGAAGGGCCCCCGCAATTTCGATCCTGAAACTCTGGGCAAAAGTAAAATTGAGGTAATTGTGGATTCACATTCTGTTTGACACACAAATGTGTTGATACAGTAATTTGCTGCATACTGTGATTTCTTGAAGTTTTACCAAACCATGTCATTTCAAAATGTCAAAGTATTGGCAAACAGAAAGTGGATGTCTCGACAAATTTGAAAATTGCTTATACAATACAACTCATCATTTCTAAGCTTCAGACCAAATTTCAAATCATTCCCTCCAGTTGAAGCTAAGAAATCTGTGAGAAAATTAGGTTTTTAGTAAAAATTCAAAGTATCGGTAAACAGGAAGTGGGCGTCCGACAAACTTGAAAATTGCTTACACAATACAACTCATCATTTCCAAGCTTCAGACCAAATTTCAAATCATTCCCACATATACAAGCCAAGAAATCTGTGACGGAAAAAAAATGTTGACGGACAGACGGACGGACAGACGGACAAAGTGAAAACTATAGGGCACCCGCATCTCGATGCGGGGCCCTAATAAACTAGAAAAAACGTGCACTCCAGACAACAGAAACATTGCTCTTAATCAAATTATAAGTGTGTGTCTGAAAAAAAGGTTCCATTCTTGGATGAATGATCTTAATATCAATGTTGTCTGAAACAAAGAACAGTAGTGGATAAGAAATCAATATACAGGAAAAGGGGATTTATAAAACTTCAAATGTTGCACTCCAGACAAAAAAAGGGTGGATGTATTTTATGTCTAATTAGCAGGTGGTGTTGTCATAAAAATATTCAATATCATATTTTTCATATGGAATTGATATTAACATTAATCAATATAAATATAGGATTTTTCATGGACAGCCTGATTTTTACAGTATTCATTTATTTGCAGTTTTTCTATTTTTGCTATTGCACTCCAGACATGGGACTCTAATTGATCTTGTGCCAACTGCAACATAACATTACTTTTAAACAGATATCATTATTTTCTATTCTATATGTATTTTTAAAAAGTAGTGTTAAAAAAATGTCACAAAAAGTGTTGCACTCCAGACATTTTCTTTCATGTTTTTCGAGCATAACTTTTTAACCAATAAAGATATCTCCATTTCATTTTGCATGGACATCCAACATACCACTACATATGAACTGATACAATCTTTTGTATCAAAACTTTTATATTTCTCAGTCTAGACATAGACTTATTATTACGAAGTCTATTGTCTAGATAACAAAATATGCATGGTGCCATTTTTAAAATTCACCCATACCGCTTTCACGTGAAGTGATTCTGTGCATTTGATTTCACACAACTACCGAGAAGTTTTTCTGAGAGAGGGAAAATGAAGGCAAAAAGGACATAAATAAGGGTTTACACTGCTTCGGTGAATAGAATCGGAGCTCCGGGTCTAGAACACAGAAGTAGCTACACGAACAATAATTAAGAAAATAGATGAGTAAATTATAAACAAATAAATAGACAAATAAAATAAATAGGATAATGTTGATACGTGTTCATGTAAAAAAGAAAGAACAAAATATACAACAACAACAACACTCAACAACACTTGGAATTTGTGATAAAAGAAAACATATACCTGCAAATTCACACTCTCAAGATCTTCTCAGACAGCAAATGTACGGTTGGTCTAATTACATTACACTATACAGCTAAACAATACATAGATTTCATAAGGGATATTAAGGAACTAATAGAAGAGCTCAGACTGAAAAATCTTTTGGACATCACGTCATACAAATAGTAAGAAATGACGAGGCAGGCATACTTGATAAAGCGGCAGCAAAAGAGGCCCGCACGTTACCAACAGAAAATAACATACTAATACATCGGCAAACGAATACCGAAGCAAGAACGAAGAAAGGGGAAATTCTAAAATCATAAATCCAAAATCACGGCAATTCACAGCAACACGAATTGAGACAGTATGACAAAGACAAAACAAATAAACAAAAATGAACAAGAACGCTACAAAACTAAAGCACTAGCAGTGTGAACCCCTATAAAAACTGAGGTATCATCAGGTGCTCCGGAAGGGTAAGCATGATCTGCTCCACGCGTGGCACCCGTTAGAAAGCACCTCAAACTTGTAATTAATACCAAGTTTGGTTCAAATCGATTCAGTGGTTCTGACGGACACCAGACGAAAGGTTTTGGCAAAAGCTCGCCATGGCATAGCCAATTGAGCTAAAAGGAGACAAATCTTGACCAAAGAATTTAACTCGCGACAGGCATTTCAAAATAAATGGACGGCTAAACCGTTAATATATTTAAGAAACATCGAGAAAAATGAATTGATATTCAATAGAAGTTGACATTAAAATTTTAGTTTATAATGGTTAAGTGTTTTTAAATTAATGCATAAATAGAGAAATATCTTACATTGTTCACTTGGCAGACATTTTGGTTTTGTTTATTGTTTAAATGTGCTTAACAACCAGCTACCTGAGCTAACCAAGCGTTTAATCATTGTGTCGTGATTGTACACTGATCTAATTATACTTTATATATAGATTTAAAAAGGTGTGTTTCCTGCCAACATTTTTATTTTTAAATCACATAATTAAATATTGTTGTTTTAGTAGTTATGAAGGGGTACAGTAAGAGGCTTGATTGGATATAAATTTTATTAATCAAACAAGTGTAAGTTCGAATTACAACTATACTTAATCAGTTTAGATTTTTCTTTTTATCTCTTATTCTAATTTTATTTATTTGTTTTTAATATACAAGTGTGGACCCAAATTGATGTCTCGCCTGTCCCTACTTGATCTCAAAAATGATGTGAAAACTTAAACTGACTTAATTGGAAAACTGAACATGTTCACTACACTGTAAAATTAGTATAACTGACAAAAGCAAAATAACAGACTAATGTATCACCCAAAACCGAAATGCCCAATATCAGTCACCTATCACTCATACATATATATACTGAAAGACTAAACATATTCATTAGACCGTGGAAATAAGGTCAAGGCTAAAGCCAAATAGAAGTTCCATCTAAGACAAACCCACATACCAAGTATCATTGACACACCACTAATATAGACCTAATCACAAAAACTTAACATGCTCACGAGACTGTGAAACTGAGATCAAAGAAAAAGCCACGACAGACTTTCATGTACAACTTAAGACCAACCTACATACCATATGTCATTGATCTTCCACTTATAGTTACTGAGAAATTAATCTAAGCACAAAAAACTTATCATGTTCACAGGACAGTGAAATTGTAGTCACAGACGAAAGCCATACAGCACTCTGCCATGTACCACCCAAGACCAACATAAATACCAAATGTCAAGGACCGACCATTATAGTTACTGAGAAAATGACCTAATCACAAAAACTTAACATGAAAGTTTTACCCATCGCTGCTGACGTCATACGTTGTATGGATATGTCTCGCTTTCCACGCCTTTCGTCACGGGCAAGACAAAAAACAGCAATTTACCCCTATGTTCTTTTTTTTTAACAACAACACTTATGTTTTTTGGTATTCTGACTAATTGAACACAATTTTGAAATTGCATGATTCTTCAGGCCAAGTTTTGTTACAATTGGCTCAGCAGTTTCAGAGGAGATGACTTTTGAAATTGTTGACAGACTACAGACGCAAAGTGATGGCAAAAGCTGTCTGGCTAGGTGAGCAAAAAACTTGGGTTTGGTTGTTGGATTGAGATTGCTTGGTCTATGCCTAGACTCCCAAGGCCATGTTGACTTCACTGAGTATCTTACAAATGAAATGCCAAAATCTGTATAATAATGCACTGTAGTTGGGTTCCTGCAATAGACTGTATAAATAACAGTTTCAATGTTATTTATATAGATATACAATTTTTTGTATAGTATGGCAGTTTATATAAACACTGCCAATCTGCCATCGACAAAAAACTTCATCATTTTACATTAATATAAATTGATAACATGATTTTTTTTTTTTGGCTAACATTTAGACTTTTTGTGTCGGTTTGGTCTTGTGAGTTTCGTCCCCTTTTTGAAAACTGAAAATGCTCATATGCAATGGGACTCATCAGTAGGCAGTGCATATGAATTGTTTTCATGAATTTGAAAGATTAAGTGGTCTGAAAAGTAGTTGGGAATGTGAACATGGTGAATGGAATTATAAATGGTAACTGGGAATTATAAATACATAAAAGTAAAACGATATGAGGTAATATTTGATAAATTGTTAACAACAGATGTACTTGGGTATATCAGTTTGCTTAATACTGTAATCAAAGTTATTTTTGCAAATACTTTATTTCACGTTTTGTGCCTGATGGTCATCTTCGCAGTGATCAATTTTTTGCACTGATGCATTTGCATAACGATTTATTTTTGTTATATCTTCTTGCCCTTAAAGATTGCAAAAATACATTGCTTGCAAAAATTAGTTGGTTTACCTAGAGAAATATATCCACGCGAGATTCTCCCAGAATGTGATGTTTTGCTGGCGTTTGGTACCCTAATTTTGCATTCAAAACAGCAATCAGAAAAATTATTGTGTGAAATTATCTCCCTTCATACTACTAATGAATCAGCAGTTGAAACTATCCCTGAAGATGAAAATTGGCAATTTGGTATTGTAAACCATAGACAAACTTTAAACTGAGTCACTCGTGCATGAAATTTAGGTCAAGATGACATAACTTTTATCATTGACCTTGTGACCATCTAAGGTCCATTAGCTTAATAAAATATTATACCTAGTTCTAGTATCTTAGATCTGTATGCAAACTTAATCCAGAGTCACTCATGCCTGAAAGTAAGATCAAAGTGAACTTAATTTCATCAGGAATTTTGTGACTATCAGATACACATTCACTGTCAAATGATTATTCCACTACCTGCTCTGGTATATCAGATCNTTGCACATCTTATGGCAAAATCTAGTCTCTTCATTTTATTCACATCTCGGACTTGTTGGCAGTACTGAGTTGGCGAATGTATCCATCCAAGGTTTTGTCTTGCACGTTTTATAGTTGTTGTGCTTACAGTCAAATCATATCGTATTATTAATAGATTAGTCACTTCCCTTGCTGATATTTCCCTGTCGGCATATATTGTTTGGTCAATGAAATCTAAATGTTCTTGTTTCAACATACAGTCTTTTGAAAAGCTTCTCACATCATGCATAACTACAGTTTTGGCGAATCTTTTCAGAAACTTTCCAATGGCATGCCTTGTTACTTGCACATTTTCTTGTTAAAGTAACTCTCTTCTGGTGTCAACAATACTAAATCCATTGTCTCTCAATGTCAATATTCTTTCCCTTAGATAAGAGGAAAGACGATTCACTTTTATTGGTTCTACAATTTCCATTTTTTGTTGTAGCTTGGAAATATAAACTTGACTACTCTCGAAAGAATACGGAAATGTTGAAGTGAACTTGATCCCATCAAGTCACGTGTTTGCAAAGGACCAATCATCTTGAATATTCTATAGCTGTCGCGAAGTTCACTTCAAGTGCACTTCGCGAACACTCTAGCTATCACGACCGCTTTTGGGGTGCACTTAAAAGCGATCGCACGTTCACTCAGGGCTGTCACGGAATCACTTTTAAGTGCACTTAAAGTGCACTCGAGGAACGCTTTTCAAGTGAACTCGGATGGAATGTTGCGTCTGCACCCAACTGTACCTTGCCATGTCCCTAGATCTTCCCAAACTCCACCCGTGAAGCTCGATGTGGGGTCTTAGTTTTCTGTTGCCTGAAAAGTGGATAAAGACGGGTCTTTGGTAGAACGATATTGGTTACTGCTATAGAATTCAATCCAAATATCATACTTTTTGTTGAGGAAAGAAATTCGAGAAGGTTGATTGGAGAGTCAGAGTAGTGACAATAGGGTGAATCGCCCTACCTAAGAAAATCCATAAGTTGCAGAAAAAATCTTAAGAGTGGCAGTTTGCTTTTTAATTTTGCACATAAGGTGCAAGCAAAGTGGCAGTTAGCTTTCTAATATTGCACATAAGGTGCAAGCCAAGTCGCAGTTAGCTTCCTCATATTACACATGAGGTGCAAGCAACACCACCCCTCAGTTAAAATTTCGCTTTGCATATATATCCTTACTGAGGGAAGAAAGTTGTGTGTGTGCAGTATTCAATGGGGTTGGCACACTGAAAGGTCGGATGTATAGTGGACAGTCTACAGTGAGGGCTTTTGAAGATGAAATAAATAGGCATAGGGTTATATACAGTATAAGACAAGCAAAGCTGTATGAGTCATTAAGGGAGCTAAGATTAAAACCATAGGTTGGGTTGTTCTTGTTTCTGTTTGAGCGATGGGTTCCAGTCAGATTATTTTGGACCAATAAATTTGTGTCCGCCACAGTGACCCTTGCAAAACCTCTTTTGAATGGAAGTTAAAACAAATTAATAGATTTCATACTGGGAAAATGTATTTTATCCTAATATAATTAAATTATCTTCAAAATGACACAATTGAGATTTTTCCCTTCAGGAATCTTTACCTCGAAGAATAAGATATGGAGACAAGAGGTACCAAAGACAATATCAAAATTAATTCGCTATTCAAGTTTTAGCGGTTTTAAAACTCTTAGAAAGTAAAATACCAAACTCTATATTGGAATGAACACTTCATAGCAATTTATGTGGTTGATATAAGCTCCAAGATATGCGAAACTGGATTCTTGGATATTTTAGGTGTATTTTATATGACTGACCGAAGTGATTTTAACCTTGACAAAAGTTGATATACCGGTAACCTAACTGTTTCCGTGATTAACTGCCATCACGACACCACCTCCATACATAATGGAATTTATTCACAGATTATTAAATAATATCAAGACCTCCACCCAATATCGATCCGTTAATGTACTAAAGATATCGATTGTATCAAAATGTCGTGTATGTGTAGAAA
Source organism: Modiolus philippinarum (assembly GCA_002080025.1). Lineage (NCBI taxonomy): Eukaryota > Metazoa > Mollusca > Bivalvia > Mytilida > Modiolidae > Modiolus > Modiolus philippinarum. Next base: position 34,264 of record MJUU01011155.1, read on the forward strand.
GGTAGAGACGAATTCGATGTGTTTTATGTAACATTCTAGGATTTATTCAAATAACGGGAAAGACTCCTGAAACTATGTTTTTCATTCTAGACACTATAATACAAAATTTTCAACATAAGAAAGGTCGAAATAACAATCTATTATCCCGTAATTGAGTTTTAATACACATCTTATGGCCAAGAATCTTCCCTTCATATCATATGCTATGCATATGGTATTGGAATGGCAGAATATGCATGTACATTGGCCACTTTTACCACAAGCCATCGGTGAAATCGACGAAATATCGACAGAAATTAGTCGCACAATCATCAAACCCAAATTATGATAAACAATTCTGGAAAACCTCGCTATATTGAATGTGTTTTAAGGGAATCAAAATGATGCAAATCAGTATTGATTAATGGGTCAGAGGTGTCAAAATTTACCTTTTCTAAAAGAAGGCTGTTCTTTACTGGGCAATACAATATATCCAAATAAATAGCCTGTTATAACACCATATACTGATGCTTAGATTTACAGAAAACCGCATGTTTTGCAACCGAAAAACAAAGTTTAACAGCATTTTGTCAGAATATAGAGTTAAGGTTAAACATGAGATAGGCAAACTAAAATGTTACAAAGTATTCGGAACTCTATAATGTCACCAACAGATGAAATTTGCAAATGTATCGGAAATTTGTGCAGAATTAATCTGTAGATGAAATTACATGTATTGATATAATTATTTAATTTTTCAAATTTTATTTTGAGATTTTCCCTGTTTTGTCATTGTCGTAGTCGAGTGGAGACAGTCAGTATCGATTTCCGTGAAATGTATAAATAGCGATCAACTTTTTGTTTCAAGCGCTATAATATATTTGTAAAATATACATATTCCGAGTGCAATTATTTACTATGGGGTTTCTTGATTGAATAACACTTTTTTTGCAATTATTTTGTACTTAATTCCTATTGCCACATAACGCCTTTTACAATATTATCAAAGTTTAGAGTTAAGTATTTATATATATATATATCAGAAATGAGGTTAATCAAAAATTTCCGAAAAGAGTTTTTAAGAGCAGAAGTCCATTAGATAAATAGACAAAACACGATTTGAAAAATTGTCAACCGCCATTGGTCCTTACTTGGAACAGGCTTTCTGATAAAAAATGTGTTTTTTAACCGGTTACTGGTCCACCAAATCTTCCTTTCTATTACAGTATTATCAAGTAGCAGCTTAAAAGCCATTGTTATTGGAAGGTCGTAGACAGAAGAGAAATGCTCATCCTAGATGAAAGTTTAAAAAAAAATGATACGAATGCTTTTATTTTCCAATAAAGAAAAAATAGAGACAGTGCAGTTTCTGCAGAATTGATAAAAGTAATAATTAAAAAAAATAAATCGATCAAAACTTTTAAAAAAGGTAGGAAAATTTTTGAAAAAACCCAAGAGATTTTTTAACTCTTGCATAAATAGGAAGTAAGGACAACCCTGTCGAATATTTCGAGTAATTGATATTTTTTTAACTTAAATATTTTGACAAAATTATGCTGATTTTATCACTTTTATGTGTTTATTTTGAGGACAAATACTGATACTCAGTGCATTTACTCAATAAGAATTTTGTTATTTATAGCTTAGTGAGTCGTTCAAAAAAATACAAAACTCTTGATGTAAGAATAAGTACCCCAGAAGATCAATGTTGAATTTGAGTTCCCATGAAAACTATAAAATTATGTTATTACCACTTACCTCATCCTACACATTTTCACATTCACCTTAAAGGATCAGTTCAAGATGTAGTAGCCATGAAATGGATTCAAGGTCATACACCTTATCTTCAAGGTCACATTGCCAATGACCAATTTTGATGTTCTTATGGTTATTATATGTTTGAAGGATTTCTTTTCTAAGATAATCATAAGTGATTTGATGCCACCTCCTGCAAATGCTAACCTCATGGTTTTTCAATTTGCTATAGAAATGGTTATTTCGACCCCGTTTTCGTGGTAACTTACTTAAGCAATGATTGTCGTAGACACTAATTCTTACCCTACCTAGATTTGTTACAATTTAGATTACTTATCAGGATAAATTGAACAATAGTCCTATCAAATGTATGAAGTAAGCGTATTTTTTTTTTAAATTAGGGTTGAAATGTGACAAATTTGCATTATATTGTAAAAAAGAGAAAAATATTGTTAAAAGAATACCAATTTCTTCAAAATTTTTCTAAGCCTTGTTCTGACTTCACGTTTATTCAAATTATTGAAACTGTTTGGAGATTGTTGAAAATACAAAAACTAAACAATACAATATATGCACTGATCTTCCTTGAAATATTTTGGTCTTGAAAGTGCTTATTTCAGGTGTTTGAAATTACCCAGAATGGCCACAATGGTTTCTAGAGCAACGGAGTTTATAGTACTGTAGTAATTAAGTATTGTTTTTGTGATCGATATTTTTAAACCAAATATCATGAAAATATGTAAATGCCGTTTCTCAACCTCCATAAAAATGTTTAGATCTTACAGAGAAACCATGTTAATACTTCAAAGGTTAATTGAGAAAATCTCCGATCAAACTTGGTAACTATGTGAGAGATGATGTCTGAAACGATCAAATTGTTCAGATCTGTAGAATTTGTGCAGTTAATGTTTATTAAAAAATTAATTTTGTTTTGCTATACAATACATTCAATTATATAACAGAATGAAAATTCAATTTCATACATGTTTATTTGTAATGCAAAGTTCCCTTTAAGGTGTAGGTGATAACTATATTTTTTCCAACATGAGAGAAATAAATGGTTGAATGCTTAATTTTGATCAAAGTTAATTCTAATAGAAACAAGAAGAAAATATCATATCCTGAGTCGATTGATCAGATAAACAAATGCATTGAATATAAACTACTTATTCATACATTGTAACATTGTTAGTCTAGTAACTTAGCTTAGAATGCAATACGGTTAAACAATCACACAAAGAAAAAAAGAAAAAACAGGTAAAAAGATTTTTGACCAAATTGAAGACATTTTTAAATTTTTGCATAAATATGAAGTAACGACTACAATGTCGAAAACTTCATGTAACTGGTCTTTTTTTAACTTCAAAATTTTGACAAAATTATGCTTATTTTATAACTTTTAAGTGTTTATTTTGTAAGGAAATACTCAGTGCATTCACTTAATATGAATTTTGTTATTTATAGCTTAGTGAGCTGTTCAAAAATATACAAAACTTGTGAGGTAAGAAAAAGTACCCCCTAAGATCAATGTTGAATTTGAGTTATGAAAACTGTATAATTATGTAATTACCACATACTTAATCCTAGATATCTTCATCTACATCTTAAAGGATCAGTTCAAGATTTAAAAGCCATGGAATGATGTCAAGGTCATACACTTTGTCTTCAAAGGTACGTTAAAATTAACAAATTTTAATGGTTTTATGGTTATCATATGTTTGAAGGATTTCTCTTCTGAGATAATGATCAGTGATTTGATATTACCTCCTGCAAATACTAACCTCATAGTGTTTCAATACTTTTTCGAAATGGTCATTTTGACCCGGTTTTCGTAACTTAAGCAATGGTTGTCGCACACCCTAATTCTTACATTACCAAGATTTGTAACAACTTGAATGACTAATCTAGATAAATTGGACA
>MJUU01011157.1:0-10673 GCA_002080025.1 Modiolus philippinarum
TGATGGCAAAAGCTCACCCTGGCTTTAGCCAGGTGAGCTAAAAATGACAATTGCACTAATAATCACTATTGGGCTTGTCAATTCATGTATGGCTTGATTGTTTGTTTTTTTTTCAATAAAAAAACCCCAAAAATATGAAATAACACTTCTAAATTTTCACTAATTTTTATCTCTCACAATAACATAATTTACTTATGCATCATCTTACTTTTCATTAGATATTGATATACTTTTTTAAGGAAAGAGAAAATTTCACTGATCATGAAAAATAGTACATGTATTAGTAAAAGTGGTCTTTATTGGGAGGCAGTACATTCATTTTAAACATGAAAAGGGTGGTCTTTGGTTGGATCAGGGAAGCGGTCTTTATTGGGAGGTCAAAATGTATTACAAGTGATTAATGCATGTGAAATGTGGCCACATAAAGGAGGCGGTCTTATTAGGGAGGGACCTTATAATGGAGGCACTACTGTATCTGTTTATGAGTTATTTGAAAAAAGTTTACATACCTTGAAAACTGTTAACACTTGGTGTGGATCTAGGAACTGGAAATGTTGGTTTGGAACTTGGAAGTGTTGGTTTTGAAATTGCAATTGTTGGTTTGGAAACAGTTGTAGAGCTTTCTGCAACAGACAATTACATTCATTTACATATATGTGTTTTTATATAATTTCATTCACATTCACATGAAACTTATGTATTATTTTCTACCAACATAAATATGAAAATATTGCAACACAATATTGTTATATAAACTTGCATAATACAAACACTGAAACACCCATTAAAACCTTCTAGATCTTGTATGAACTTATAACTAGAGGCTCTCTAGAGCCTTTATAGCTCGCCTGGTCCATGACTGGCATAAACTGCAGCCCAAATTAACCCAATGTTAAAGTGTCCCATTTTCTAGAAGTTTCAAAGGAGAAAATCTTTGAACATGTTTTCCCCATAGGGTCCAATGTTAAACAATGGTCCCCGCTGGCGGCCATCTTGGACGAGGTGCAGACTTGTCAGACATATTTTTTAAGAAGAAAATTAAGGGCCTATTGTGACCAAGTTGTGATTCCAACTGACCGAGTAGTTTCAGAGAAGAATGTCTATGAATGTGTATTTCCCATAGGGTCCAATGTTAAACTATGTGCCCCGCTGGCAGCCATCTTGGAATACATGCGGACTTACCTGAAACTTTCTTCGATAGGTACCAACTATGGACAGTTGTCGATGGTTCCAATTGGGCAAGTAGATTCAGCAGTTTCCACGGTAAGTTAAAGCCCCACTATCCATTACAACCCATTTCAGACCATCATTCAAAAAAAATTTGGGCAGGGGTTCCCCTTATAATTCAGATGATACTATTGCTGAAATCAAAACATTCCAAATTTTGGCAGGGGTTCCCCTTAATAATCTAGTATAAACACATTTCTTATATTGTGAAGAAACAAATCGCTACATCAATATCTATTTGGAAACCAAATTTCAATGAAATTGGACAATGTTGAATTTTCCCGCCTCTTTTGGTGGCCATTTTGAAAATGGCATTCAACAAACAATTTTCAACATCAGTTTTTGAAGTCCCAACATAAATATCTATTTGGAAACCAACTTTCATTGAAATCGGACAATGTTGAATTTTCCCGCCTTTTTTGGCGGCCATTTTAAAAATGGCAATCAACGAACAATTTTTAACATCAGTTTTGAAGTTGCCACATATCAAGACCTATTTGGAAATCAAATGTCATTGAAATCGGAAAATGTTGAATTTTCCCGCCTTTTTGGCGGCCATTCTTAAAATAGCGGTCATCAAACAATTTTTAACATTAGTTTTGAAGTTGCGACATCAAGACTTATTCGGAAACCAAATGTCATTGAAATCGGACAATGTTGAATTTTCCCGCCTTTTTTGGCGGCCATTTTGAAAATAGTGGTCAATGACCAATTTTCATCATCGGTTTTGAAGTCGCAACATCAATATCTACTTGGAAGCCAAGTTTCATTGAAATCAGACAACGTTGAATTTTCCCACCTTTTTTGGCGGCCAATTTCAAGGAACAATTTTTAACACCGGATTTGAACTAGCAACATCAAGATCTATTTGGAAACCAAATTTCATTGATATTGGACAATGCTGAATTTTCCCGCCTTTTTTGACGGCCATTTTCAGTCAAGGAACAATTTTCAACATCAGTTTTGAAGTCGCCACAGATGGCAAACATTTTATCAATTCACACTTAACCTTCATCTTCTATAGTTTTGGAAATAATAGCTGAAAAATACGAAAATTTTTTAAAAAATTGGTGGAAAAAGGGCAATAACTCTTACAAGGGTTTATGGATTTTCTTCAAAATTTCAGGGTAAGTAGATCTTGATATGCTGAACATTTTTGCAATTTACACTTGACCTCTATCTGTTACACTTTTTGAAATAAAAAATAACAAATGCAAAAATTTTGAAAATTTAACGGAAAAAGGGCTATAACTCCGAGATGGGTTTTCAGATTTTCTTCAAAATTGCACATTGGGTAGATCTCATCATGCTGATCATTTGTACCCCGTCAGACTTTTTATATCTCTAACGGTTTTCGAGTTATTAGCCAAAAACTGCAATTTACCACTATGTTCTATTTTTAGTAACAGCGGCCATGTTTTTTTACTGGCCAACTAATCGAACATAATTTTGAGAAGCCATACCCTGGTGATGATTCAGGTCAAGTTTGTTTACATTTGGCCCAGCGGTTTCTGAGGAGAAGATTTTTGAAATTGTTGACAGACGGACGACCAGGGACGATGGACGCATAGTGATGACAATAGCTCACCTAAAAAACTCCAGAAACCTATATTTTTCAAAATTTCACCAAGTCTAAGGGCAATAACTCTGTGCAAAGTCAACCGACCGGAACCAAAATGGAACTAGACCTGTATCTCACCTAGATATACTGATATACCAAATATGAAATCAATATGTCAAGCGATTACAGAAAAAAAATACAGAAACCTATATTTTTCAAAATTTCACTAAGTCCAAGGGCCATAACTCTGTATAAAATCAACCAACCCGAACCGAATTCAAACTTGATCTGTATCTCACCTAGATATACTCATATACCAAATATGAAATCAATATGTCAAGCGATTACAGAAAAAAACTCCGGAAACCTATATTTTTCAAAATTTCACTGAGTCCAAGGGCCATAACTCTGTACAAAACCAACCAACGGGAACCAAATTTGAACTTGATCTATATCTAACCTAAAAAGTTAACGGACGGACGGACGGTATACCATAATACGTCCGTCTTTCGACAGGCGTATAAAATCCATATGACAGACTGTCATGTACTAGCCAAGACCAACCCAAATAATAAATACCATTAACCTACCACTAATAGTTACTGAGAAATTAAACTAATTTCAAAAACTTAACATGTTCATTGGACAGTGAAATTAAGGTCACAGACAAAAGCCATATAGCAGACTGTCATGTACTACTCAAGACCAATCTATATACCAAATATCATTGACCTACCACTTACAGTTACTGAGAAAATGGGTAAAGACTCAAATGGCCGGGCTGCGTTTTGGTGCTTCTAGCTATAAATAAAGTGCTGATTTATAGGTACCTTAATAGGTCTGTGTATAGAATATATGAAAGAATGACTAAGTTAAAAGGTCTGGAAAAATATGGAAAAAAAAACGGAAATAATTCTATGAAGCCAGGTGCACATCTTCAAAATATATAGAAACATTCTGTGAAGTTTCAAAAATGTAGGTTGAAAACTGTAGGAGGAGTTGATTTCACAAAATAGGTACCCTTTGTTGAAAATGTTGATAAAAAATGACTAAGTTCCAAAGTCCATAAAAAAGGGAAAAAAAATTCAAAATAATTCATAAAAAGGGAGGTGCGCATCTACAATATATATAGAAACATTTTGTGAAGTTTCAAAAATGTAGGTTAAAAACTGTAGGAGGAGTTGATTTCACAAAATCAGTATCCAATTTTCCCCGCCCACCGCCCATCCCACAGCCCGCCCACACGCCCAACAATCACAAAAACTTTACATGCTCACAAGACCTTGAAATTGAGGTCAAGGACAAAAGCCACATGACAGACTGTCATATACTACCTAAGACCAACCTACATACCATATATCATTGCCCTACCACTAATAGTTACTGAGAAACTAAACTTATCATAAAAAACTTAGCATGTTCATTGGACCCTGAAATTGAGGTCACAAATAGCAAACTCCCATGTACTACTCAAGACCAACCTATATACTAAATATCATTAACCTACCACTTAAAGTTACTGAGAAAATAACCTTATCAAAAAAACTTAAAATTAAAATTTACGCTGTCGTCGTCGTACTCTGTACGCATATGTCTCGCTTTTCGCGCCTTTCATTGCAGGCGAGAAAAAATCCACTGCAACTTCCTTATACAAGTATGATTGTATTTTAACCTTAAGGTAACGATGGTGAAGTGAACCCACTGAAATCCTACTTGTACCAGTGTGAACCCAGCTTATATCAAAGGCAAATGATCAAGCAGTTTGGAAGTATTTTTGTAGGTTTGACATCATTGGGGGTGCAACATATGTTATAAATGCACATCAATTATCTACCATAAGTGTGATAGGTCTATATCTGCAAGAGTCTCACTCGTTTGCACTTAAATGTGTAATTTCTTCTTTGGGTAGCAACTTTCCTACCTTCATAATCTTTGTTAAAAGTAAAACACACATTAAATCTAATGATTTCCAGTTCTTACTTATTGTTTAGAATTGACATTTTAATTATTGATTTCTGTAGTTTAAAGGAAGGATTCTATACAATTTTCAGCTCTTTTCAAATTTGTAAATTAGTTGCTTGCTTGTGTTTTGTATGCATTACAATTTTAGTTGAAGTTATAATCAAACAATCTTCTGTTTAGGACATGCTTTGATATTTTTTAAATATCTAATCAACGGAACATTCAACTCATCATAATATGCTGCAGATCAAATATCAAATAACTTCTACATACATCAGAGGAGAAATCTATGACCAAAATTTTAACTAGAGGCTCCCAGGAGCCTGTATCGCTCACCTGGCTTTCAGTTGCCACAATCGTGGTAACATTGTAAGGTATACAGTTGATCATCAGTCTCTCAAACTTTAGTACCTCGAACACCACCAATATCTTAAACAGTATTTAAAGTCTGATCATGTTGTACTATTTTTCTTTGTTGGGCTTTATTGACAAAAAAGGATCTTGCTAAGGACCACTTTCGACACCAGTTTTGAAACAGAGACATCATTTTGTTAATGGCGGTCAACAAACAATTTTCCCGCCTTTTTTGGCAACCATTTTGAAAATGGCTTTCAGCAAACAATTTTCAACATAACTTTTGAAGTTGCGACATCAATACCTATTTGGAAACCAAATTTCATTGAAATCAGACAACACTGAATTGTCCCACCTTTTTTGGTGGCCATTTTGAAAATGGCAGTCAACAAACAATTTTTAACATCTGTTTTGAAGTTGTGACATCAATACCTATTTGGAAACCAAATTTCATTGAAATCGGACAATGTTGAATTTTTCCGCCTTTTTTGGCGGCCATTTTGAAAATGGCGGTCAACGAACAATTTTTGACATCAGTTTTGAAGTTGCAACATCAATACCTATTTGGAAACCAAATTTCACTGAAATCGGACAATGTTGAATCCTGCCTTTTTTGGCGGCCATTTTGAAAATGGCGGTCAATGAACAATTTTCAACACAGGTTTTGAAGTCACAACATCAATATTTATTTGGAAACCAAATTTTATTGAAATCCAACAATGTTGAATTTTCCCACCTTTTTTGGCGGCCATTTTGAAAATGGCGGTCAACGAACTATTTCCAACACCATTTTTACAGTCGCCTCAGCATGACAAACATTTCATCATTTTACACTTAATCTTCATCTTCTATAGTTTTGGAAATAAAAGACCAAAAATACGAATATTTTAAGATTTTGGTGAAAAAAGGGCAATAACTCCTACAAGGGTTTATGGATTTTCTTCAAAATATCACCTTACCAATCATCAATGGAATTTAGTTCCCTGTCACTGAATTGGGATGGAATCATCAAGAAGTACTGTCATGACTGTTACAGATAATTATTCATTAAAGATTGTTAAGTAATGGAAGTAAACAAAAATTACCCAACTAAAGTCGCTGAAGCATAAAATATTGGTCAGGTTATAAGATTATGCATGAATTATGCAGTACTCACTATGGTGATTTATTTGATTAAATACCAAGTTGCTAACAAATTGGCCTAATGCAAAAATTTAACAAAGTCATTCAAGTGTAAAATGTAGGTCAAAGTCAACGAATTGCCTAAGAATTTGGTAGTTTTCACTAATATGAGTCATTTCATGAAACATTATAATGTTATGTTGTGTAGTTGTTAAGAAATGGACTTAACGCACAAAATTTTACCGAAAGTCACTCAAGCGTAAAATGTAGGTCAAAGACACTAAATTGTCTTTGATTTGGATAGCACCCATCAAGGTGATTTATTTGATGCAACACCATAGTGATATCATGTTTAGTTGTTGAGAAATGGACTTAAACGCAAAATTTAACAAAAATCACTCAAGCGTAAAATATAGGTAAAAAAAAGCCACTTAATTCTTAATGATTTGGGTAGTACTCGTCAAGGTGATTAATTTGATGAAACATCATTGTGGCATGATGTGTAGTTGATGAGAAATGGACCTTAATGCAAAATTTAACAAAAGTCACTCAAGCGTAAAATATAGGTCAAAGTCACCTAATTCTCAATGATTTTGGTAGTTCTCTTCAAGGCAATTAATTTGATGAAACATCATTGTTGTATGATGTGTAGTTGTTGAGAAATGGACTTAAACGCAAAATTTAACAAAAGTCACTCAAGCGTAAAATGTAGGTCATGGATCCCTAATTGTTGGTGAATCTGGTAGTACTAACCAAGGTGCATATACTGATGTAATAATATTAAAATATTACAAGAGGTTACCAAAATATGGACCTAAATGCAAAACTTAACATCGGGACCTACGGACGTACGTACGTATGGACGGACGGACAAGGGTAAATCTATATGCCCTTTCCACTTCGTGGCGGGGCATAAAAATGCAAAAACTAGAAGTGTGTTTTTGATACAAAAACGAATGTTCCCCTCCCCCCCAGTACGTAATGTTCTTTCAGTGATAAAACACAAGTAAGTTTATGTTGCCATTCATTCCAGCTAGGCAATATGCACAACTAAAGCATGATGGTCAACAATCCTGTGAAGTTTGGTTAAAATCCGATGAAAGATGTAGGAGAATTGGCGTCCACAAAATTCTAAGTCAAAAAGGGGCATAACTCCAGCAATAAAGGGCTACGCCGAGCGCAGCATGATACGACCGCAGCATGTCGACCACTGAAATTTCAACAAAGGTAGTTTAAAGTGAATGTGGACACAGTAAAGAGCTTGACACAATAATTAGATGGACACAAAAAGAAGCGAGACACAGTTATAAGCTAGAAACAAAATCGGGAAAAAACCCTTTTGATTACTTACTGATAAAAAACCGTAAGAGCTATGCAAAATATGTACTATCAACTAATATTTTACATCCATAGAAATTCAAAGAAAAAATCCATCGAAATCTGATGAAAAATAAAGATATGACACATTTAGGAAAATTGCAATTTTGGCCCCTTTGACCCCTTGTAGCTCCGAAACAGTAAGAGCTACAAAAAATCCGTTGACATCCTACTGAAAGCTTATATCAAGAGGAATCCAAAGAAAAAAATCCCATCGAAATCCAATGAAAAATAAAGATTTGACATATTTAGAAAAATTGCATTTTTGGCCCCTTTGACCCCTTGTAGCTCAGAAACGGTAAGACCTACAAAAAATTTGTTGGCATAACACTGAAAGCTTAGCTCAAGAGGAATCCAAAGAAAAAAATCCCATCGAAATCCGATGAAAAATAAAGATTCGACATATTTAGAAAAATTGCATTTTTGGCCCCTTTGACCCCTTATAGCTCGGAAACGGTGAGACCCACAAAAAATTCGTTGACATACTACTGAAAGCTTAGATCAAGAGGAATCCAAAGAAAAAAATCCCATCGAAATCTGATGAAAAATAAAGATTTGACAAATTTAGAAAAATTGCATTTTTGGCCCCTTTGACCCCTTGTAGCTCGGAAACGGCAAGACCTACAAAAAATCCGTTGACATACTGCTGAAAGCTTAGATCAAGAGGAATCCAAAGAAAAAAATCTCATTGAAATCCGATGAAAAATAAAAATTCTACATAATCTGCAAATTCGCAATTTTGGCCTCGTTCGGCCCCCATAGCTGGGAAAGGAAACAAGTTACCAAAAATCTAATAGCTGAGTGCTATATTAATTTTTCGCAAGGAATCCATTGAAAAAAACTGCATCAAAATCGGACTTAAAATAAAAAAATTATTTTTTTTTAGATTTGCCCCTGTTGGGCCCCATTTATCTCGTGAGTGGTACATGCTACGTGAAATCCGTTGGCATACTCCAGATTGGAAATTTCCTCAGGAGCACACTCAAACAAACCCCATCAAAATCCAATAAATAATAAAGATTCTACAGTCAAATATGTGAAAACACCTTATTTAACCCTTTTTTGGCCCCTAATTCTGAAATGGGTGGGGCAAAAACCTAAAGGAAAAAGAAGTTTCTCAAGAATGTTCCAAGAAACATCATACTAAGATTTGAAAACAATCCATCCACTAGAACCAAAGTTATGCTGTCCACAGACACGAAAATACCTAATTTTACCCCTTTTTTGCCTCTTTTTCAAAAACGGGTTGGGCAGGGAACGCGAAATTGAAACCCGGGCTTAAGCTTGTGCCAACAAACATCATACTAAAATTTGATAACAATCCGTTCACTAGAACTAAAGTTATGCTGTCCACAGACGCCGACGCCGACGCCAACGTCGACGCCGACGCCGACGCCGACGCCATTGCCATACCATAATACGACCGCAAAATTTTTGCCGTCGTATAAAAATTAGCCGATCAATCTGGTGAGATGATATGCACAACTATGCATGATGGTCAACAATCCTGTGAAGATTGGTTGAAATAGGATCAAAGATGTAGGAGAATTGGTGTCCACAAACTAAATTTCGCAAAATTCTAAGTCAAAAAGGGGCGTAACTCAAGCAAAAATTAGCCGATCAATCCGGCGAGACGATATGCACAAATAGGCATGATGGTCAACAATCCTGTGAAGTTTGGTTAAAATCTGATTAAAGATGTAGGAGAATTGGCATCCACAAAGTTTGTGATGGACGGACGGACGAACAGACAGAAAAGACAAAAACAATATGTCTCCCCCTTAAGAGGGGGAGACATAATTTTGAAAATTTTACCGAAAAAGGGCCATAACTCCGAGATGGGTTTCAGATTTTCTTCAAAATTGCACAGTGGGTAGGTCTCGTCATGCTGATCATTTTTACTTCGTCAGAATTTTGATATCTGTAATGGTTTTTGAGTTATTTGCAAAAAACAGCAATTTACCCCTATGTTCTATTTTTAGTAACAGCGGCCATGTTGTTTGGTCTACGGAGATAAAAATCACAAATTTGAAAGTGCATACCCTGGTGATGATTCAGGTCAAGTTTGGTTAGAATTGGCCTAGTAGTTGCAGAGTAGAAGATTTTTAAACAAAAGTTTACGGACGGACAGACGACGGACGCTGAGTGATGGGAAAAGCTCACATGGCCTTTGGCCAGATGAGCTAATAATAAAAGAAAATGTGTCCATGGGACATTGATGCGGCCCGCAAACAGGAAGTAGATGAGTCAAGTACTTGAAAAAGGGAGACATGGTACAACTCATCATACCAAAGCCTCAGACCAAATATCAAATCTTTCCTTCATAAACAAGCAGAGAAATCTTTGACAAAACTTTCGGACTTATGTACGGATGTAAGTATGTACTAAGGATGGAAAGAAAAGGGTAAAACTTAATGCCCTCGTAGCCTAACGTCTGGGCCATAAAAACTGAAGATGCACATTGACTGAAGCTATTGTAAAAGCTCACATGGTCTTTATACACAACAATGAGCCAATTTCACTCTTTCATCTTCAGATTCAAGTACCACTGATCAGATCAACTTACTTATGCATTTATATTTAATTTCTAAATATTTGCTTTTTGTCCAACAAGTCCAATGATCCTTAAACAACTTATCACTGGCTTCCACATCACAAGTTGTTTTGTGGCCACAAAATTTTTCCATAAGTTCAAGAGTATTAGGTACAGTGCAGGTTGTAATAGTAATTGAGTCAATTAAAGAGTTTTTACATGTCTGTCCATCTTTCCTTCCATAAAATGCGTAGATGATTTTAATTACTTCCCCTTCATCACACTTCAAGGTAGATTTGTCATTTTCACATAAAGTGACCATACGTACTGGACCTACAAAATACAGTAACTGTTGGCTTTCTTTATATAACAATAATGTCTGTCATTTTTATTAATTATTTATTTTTTCATTCATACCTTTCTACAGAGCTAGTAGATCTCAGTTAATTTTAAAACTTCTATCAATACTTAACTTGCACCAGGAAGGTTACACTATTAATTAAAACAAAAGCTTGAACATCATAACCCCCCCCCCCC
>MJUU01011157.1:16244-35824 GCA_002080025.1 Modiolus philippinarum
CTGGTAGTTTCTGAGAAGAAGATCTTTGAATGTGTTTTCCCATAGGGTCCAATGTTAAAACTATGTTCCCCGCTGGCGGCCATCTTGGATTAGGTACGGACATGCCGGATATAATTTATAAAGGGGACCACCCAAGGACTATTGTGACCAAGTTTGGTTCCAATTGGCCCAGTGGATTCAGAGGAGAAGATCTTTGAATGAAAAATTTACGCCGGACGGACGGACGGACGCCGGACGCCAAGTGATGGCAAAAGCTCACCCTGGCATAGCCAGGTGAGCTAAAAATGGGGTGGGTGGGGATGAGAATCTGTTAATTAATTTGATGTGGCCAATTACACAAAAAAATGTTCTAGGTTCCATCAAACAGGAACTAGACATACAAGGGATCCCAAACTCTCTTACAAGGTATTGGTCAACATACTGATACTCAATGCAAAATTGTAGAAGGCTGCTACATAAGGTTCCAGAGAAAAATGTGTAAGAAACTTTCAAGTGGACATGTTAACCTTTAGGAAGGCCTCTCTGTGAGAATCTCACTGGCTGGCAGTGAGCTCCCACTGAGCATTTTTATCAGCCTTTTTTGTGTGCAACACGCAACTACAAATATAAAGAAAGATCATACTTTACTTCAACTACTTGCAAAACACACAAATCAAAGCGCTGGATGCTAGAAAGCTGTTAAGCATTTTATCAATGTTAGAACTTCTCAGCATGTATTTCAGAAACAAATGTGAGGTAGGGTAGCAGAGAATCTGGCTTTTTTACAAATAATATTGTTGAAAATTTAAAAATGCCTTGACAATGTTTTTAAAATGATGAAAACAAAATAACATATATGCGGTTTTATCTTTTGATCACATATGTTGTTTGCTTGATTACAAATGAATATGTGGTTTTCGAGATCCTTTAATTCCCGGAATGACGTAACATCTTTTATGGCGTTCCAGGTTCATCCACATTTCCAGTTTACTGCATTTCCAACACACACGATGTCAATGCTTCTCAGAAAGGCTTACTACTTTGTAACATAAGGGAATTTTGCTTTCCCCTGAAGTTGAATGACTTGATTTTTATTTGCACATTTTTAAAGAAATTTTTTCCAGGTCAATCAATGCAAACGTGATGAAACTGAAGTTCAGTTCCAATCATAAAAATCTTATCCTGCAGACATTGCAGTCATATTACTGCGGTTCTTAACTTCAAGCTTCATAATAAAATAGAAAGAAGAAAATACGACTTTTTACAACATTATATAAGTGGAACTTGTCCAATAAGATATTGTTATTTACAGCAGGTACGAAGCAGAGGACGTCAAGCACCCCAAAGTCACTATTATCATGTGATAAAGTGCTAAGATGAGTATGTTCTCCTGTAGAAGTTCTGTATCTCGAAAACGATATATTTTTTGTACCTTTAAGGTGGTACAGGGGTTTAAAATCTGTCAGATAGAATTTTCTGATATTTTCATGATTTATCCTTTGTTATTAGAGCATGCAAAAAATAAAATAAAAATTTGGGGTCACGGGCCATATAAGGATGAAATTTGTCATGTTAAAATCTGCTATTTTGGTTGAAATAATAGGGAAAATTAGCGAATTTTAACAAAATTTTTATTTATTTAAGTAACCTCAGATAGAATTTTTTAAAATTTGGTAAATTATTAGCTAATATACCGTCCTTCAATTTCCATGAAAAAAAATTGGGGGTTACTGAACTTATTTTTGAATAAATCGTGAAAAAAACTTTTTTTTCCCTATTACTTCTATACAAATTATCTCCCCTTTATGGAACAGGAGTTTGTTAAAAAGGTTCAATATTCTGCATGGTTATGCAATGAAAGTGGTATATTGCATCAAATTTAACTATTATAAGACATTGAAAATGGTTTCGGCAACATCCCCATAGTGAATTCCATTTTTTGTCACATGCGCAAGAATGATGCACGATTTTAAACTCCCGTAAATAAATACCCTTAAATAATACCCTTATTAATTACAATACATACCATATAGTTTCTTTTCCCATAAAGTGTGTCAAAAGTAAATGTGCTTTTGAATGGATACCTATAGATACTGTACTCATGTTGGAATATGGGAGCAACTAACGCCGAAATCAGTTTATCAGTAAAAGGTAATTGGCTTATATTCTATAACATTTACCAAGACTACATACAGAAACGCATAGCTGAAATGTCTTGAAATCACATTGATCAGGTTCAAAAGCATTTGTTTCTCATTTGTATCAAGCCTCTGTCAGCAGGTGTCCTAAATTATATCAATATTTTATTTCAAGTTAAAATACGAAGCCCAATATTTTATTTCAAGTTAAAATATGAAGCCCACACAATGAAGTTTCACGCACGCAAATATTTCATTTCAAATTAAAATACGAAGCCCACACACCGAAGTTCGTGAAACTTCATTGTGTGGGCTTCGTATTTTAACTTGAAATGAAATATTGATAGAATTTCCGACTCCTGTGCTCTGTCGGACCTCAGGCGTCTTGGTTGTTTGGATTGATGTTTTCTTACATCCGTCCACTGCCAGAATTCCCCTCCTGCTTCTGAATTGGTGCAAAATGAATTGAAACAAAAGAAGAAAACACTGCAAGTGATAAAGACTCAGCATGCGAGCAGTTTCACCCCATTATCACAAATCAGCGAAGTTCGCCATTACCCAAAACATACTTGATTACGCTTGCATTGAGAAGCAGTCATGATCTAGTACGCCGTCCAAGATAAAGTTTAAGACTGTACCAATAATTCAATTTTGATACATTTAGGATTTCCCCTTTCCTTTTCTTGCTTCGATATTCGTTTGCTGATGTATTTGCATAACGGTTCATTGTAAATTCAAAAGGTTTAAAAGGTCATATAATTTATCCTACAGAGAATTATTTTTAAATTCTTTAAAAAAAAAGCATTTGCAGACGACCCGTACAATGTAAATAAGTAAGGGCTGTTCCAGAAAAATTGACATGGGGGCCTTTGAAGGCACTTTTAATTCACCCCACCACCCATAGAATTCCTTCTCATATGTACAATACAAAAAGATGATGAAAATACAACCAACCACAGAAATTTATATAAAGTGCCTTCAAAGGGTCCCAGACCAACTTTTCTGGGACAGCCCTAAGGCCAATTCTTGGCTCTCCAACGCTTGAGGTACACATGCACCTGTCCAGAAAATGTAAACATTGGAAGACGGGCCGTTGAAATGAATATGCTTAAACCTTTTTAAATGATAAGATGTAAATATAAACAATAAAACAATCCAGAGTCATGATTATAAATTAGAGATGCATACAGCTTTAAGGGTTACATAGGTGATCTTAGAAGTAACTATGCTTCCATTCATAACAAAACTTGTAAAAATTAAAGTGCACTGCGGGAATTTTTTATGAATGAACCAAATCGTGAATTAAGAATGTCACAAACTACTGCCAGACATGAACTACGTTAATGCGTATGTGGAGTCTGCAAGGCACATCTGGCTAGTGTCTAGTCTAGACCGAAAGCAACAAAATAAAGCTGCTTAACAGCTTAAAAATAAATAATTGAGCACCATCATTCAGTATACAATTAAGCACCATTAAATAATATCACTTAGAGTTCTGTTCATCAAGATAAAGCTTTACAGTTTGTTTTTCATTACTCATAACATCTACACAACTGAATACTCTCTCACTATCTGCATTAGAATAAGAGCTAGCGAGTAATGGAATCAAAACTTTGTGTAGTAATTCCAGTGGTAGTTTTTAGATTCAGTACAGTATTCCAATAAACATCAATGTTCATGTCCTGAGTGTAGTATGGAAATTCTTCTGCTGGCAATGCCATTTTGTCATCAATATACCCATTCAAATCAGCTGATTTGTGTTCATTTGAAATATCCCGTGATCTCGTTTCAGGCAGGATGTGAATGGAACAGCCTTTGTTTACTTCACGGGGTGTGCTTGGAATAGCCAATACTTACTTCCGATGTATCAGAAAATATTTTTGAGAGAAAAATTTTCATATCCGGAGCTTTCAGAGGCATATCGGTAGACGTGATACTGGTGTCAAAACTCAGCTTTCAAGACATGAAAAATATTCAAAATTCTGTTAAATAGGATTTAGGCAAGATCCCAACTGTCTTACACTGTATTAGTCGTCATACTTATACTTCATGCTAAATTGCAAATATGTGGTTCCAAAGAAAAATGTGACAGAAATTAATTGCAGTGTCAACAGTGAAAAAAATTTTGAAGTTCTGTCAAATAGGAAGTGAGCACGGAAGACATTTCAAACTCTGTTACACAGTATAGGTCCCCATACGGAAGGCTGCGATATGTAGTTCCTGAGAAAAATGTGACAGAATTTTTTTTGATGCCGAGGCAAAAAATATTTTAAGTTCTGTCAAACAGGAAGTGGCTATGCAAGACACCAAAACTCTATTACACTGTATAGGTCCTCATACTGATACTCCATGTTGAATTGCAAAAGGCAATGTGGTTCCTGAGAAAAATGTGACAGAAATTTTCAAGACGCAAAAAATTTGAAAGTTCTGTCAAAAAGGAAGTAGGCATGAGAGTAATATTGAGTATTGAGAGATTCCAAACTCTCTTACATAGTATAGGTCCCCATACTGATACTCCCCGCCAAATTGCAGAAGGCTGGGATATGTGGTTCCTGATAAAATTTAACAAAAATTGTTTATGACGCCGACACCAGATGCAAGATGATGGATAGTGATCCCTATATGTGGCCACTGCCTGAATGCAGGCGACACAATAACAGTAGGATGTTTAAAAAGTGAAATGATAATGGAATCCAAGTTTAAATTTAATTTTTTTATGGAAACAACATCAATAATGCAGAATAAAGATGTTGTCTTTTATTCAAGCTATATGAAGGCACCAATGAAACTAAAAAAGAGAGATGGCATCCATCTCTGTGGGCCTCACTGAACAGCAATTTTACTTTGAGGTCAAAGCTCAAGGTCAAATTCCACTTACCTTGTTTAATAATAAATCACATTGGGAGGTGATCTATTTATATGTTAAATTCCAAATGTCTATATCAAAAGGCAAAAAAAAAATAAAAGAAAATGTGCCTGTTGGACACAGATGCCCCAGCCAGATAGAACATAAGTAATAATGGATGAGAATCTAGGAATTATTTTATTATGACCTTAAACAGCACCACTAAAAGATCATTGTTTCATTATTTGATTACAAAAGAGAGAAGTTTCAGATGTAAAGATCTTAGCATGCGCCTATTTCTGCATAGATTTCCATGTGAAGTCATTTTCCATTCTTGTGGCAATCTTGGATAACATAAAAATAATATAAATTTCAAAGGGTCTATCTAAGGACTATTGTAACCAGGGTTTGGTTCAAATTGGCCTTGTGGTTTCTCAGGAAAAATTTGAATGTTTTCTTTAAGGTAAATTATGTACCCCTATGGTGGTGACTTTTGAATGAGATACACACTTGATGGATACTATCTTTATGGCAGATTTCCCGCATGATTAACATATTTTATTTGCAATTCCTCAATGAACATACCAATATTCCTCAAGTAACACCTATAAAACTCCTTCTAAACTCCTGTCTTTTGTCTGCTCGTCAAACAATCAAGCTTCCATAGAATTCTATTGTATACCAATTTGTACTGCCTGAAGGGGTTTACCTTGATACTTCAGTGAGGACAAATTGGTATACAATAGAATTCTATAGAAGCTTAATTGCTTGACGAGCAGACAAAAGACAGGAGTTTAGAAGGAGTTTTATAGGTGTTACTACAGGAATATTGGTATGTTCATTGAAGAATTGCAAATAAAATATGTTAATCATCCGGGAAATCTGCCATAAATAAGGATAAATAAGGACTACTGTCACAAAGCTTTTATCCAACAGGCCAAATATATTCAGAAAGATCTTTGAATAGTTTTTCTCATGGCATCCAACAGTGTTGTCCCGATGATGGAATATAATTGAAAATCAATCCATTAAACACCAGATTCAAAAATATTTAATTGATTAATTGGTTGTCTGATCTGTTTACAATATTTAATGTGGCTCAATAATACTCATGTAAAATTGTCACAAATGCAAGTTCTAGAATTTTATAAACTCTCATTTTCATTTTGAATGTACCAACAGTAGAATTTCTGTTAAGAGGTCGTTCTAGTTATTAATCAATGCTTTTGTTGGTTGACTGTATGAAATGACTGATTCTGAAATTCTATTTGATTCGCATCACTAGCTTTCATTGTAAAATATTTCGCCCAATGACAGCTGTCCTAGAATAGATGCAGACCTGCAAGACACAATTTCTAAAGGAGACTATCCAGGGACATTTGTCTCAAAGTCTGGATCTTTGAATGGAAAGTTTATGGCAGCAGTTGATAGACAGATGACAGATGACAGATGCCAAACTCATCTTGGCGAACAAAAAAAACATAAAATCTGCACCATTAAGCATCAAAATTTCCTTAGGGTAAGTATGAATATATGTTTATACAGGCTTATAAAGACCAACTGAGTTTGAGTTCTAAGATGGGATGTTATAGAAGTCATCTTTCCACTGTGGAATTTATCATTACAATTTGAGTGACACCTAAGACTGCATTTTGAATTTTAATGTTGCAGATGAGGCCTCATTTCACTGAATTATATCTCTTCAGCGCAACTTGAAACAAAACATTGGAAAACACATGCTGAAATCCATCCCTAAGAAGAGTGTAGAAGGTAGCTGGGCAGGCGATTTGTCACTGTCCGGTATAGAGAAATCAATGAGTAAAGGCTGATTGTAAAATAAGAAAATTGTCAGCTTTCATGAACACAACAATGCATACTGCAATGACTAATTAATAGAATCTAACTTGGGTGGACAGCGGAAAAAAATCCAAAGTTCAATATCACTTTTTATATATATGTATACCAAACAGCTTTAAATTAAATTACAAATTTAAACATCAGAAGATCATATGTATTAATTTACCTGTTCTACATTTACAAAGATCACATCCATTTTTATCCTGAATTTTACCAAATGGACAACGGAGAGTGCACGTCATCTGTGGACATGTTCTACATTTACAAGTGTCACAACCTTTGGTATCTTTAATTCTACCATGTGGACAGTGAAGAGTACACATCATCTTTGGACATGTTCTACATTTACAAGTGTCACAGCCATTATCATCTTTAATTCTACCCAAGGGACAATTGTCGGTACATCTTATCTGAGCACATGTTCTACATTTGCAGGTATCACAACCATTCTCATCTTGAATTGTACCATGTGGACATATCACTGCACACCTTTTTGCACGACATGGCTTTACTACAATGCAAATAAGTTTAAGTTGTAATAAGCAAAAATCATTTTGTTTTTGATACAGACTCACCACAGTTGATACCAAGTCAGTTTCATAGGCCAAGCTGTATTCTCTAAATCTATGGTACAAAATGTCCTAAATTTTTATTGCCTCGAATGGTTTACCTTGATCCTTCAGTCATAACAAATTGGTATACATATATACTATTAGTAATTTGTTTTGCGAGTATGGAATTCTCTGCTTGTATATCATTGAGTGCGATAGCACAAGATGCAATACGACCCTAGAAATCCATGCGAGTAAAACAAATTACTCAAGTGTTTTTATCGCTGATTCTGTTATTGACATATACCAGATATATGTTTCTTTTTCCACTGAAATATTTTTTTCGTTAAACATATTATTTTTGGTGACATTTACCGCTTTCTTTCATGGGATTATTTTCTTCGTGAAATGTCATGCGACGTTATATTAATACGCTGTTGCTAACGTTCCATAGAGATTGACAGTAATATTTTTCGCATCAGCCCAGTGCAGGGATAATAGAATTATCGTCACTCCAGAACAATTGAAAATTGAGCAAATTAGCAGTAAAGTAGAATTCTATAGACTTTGATAATGGTCAAAACACAGTATTTTTGGCTAAATCTATAGTTGTCGCGTCTTTCTTGGAATAATTTTTGTCATGAAATACCACTGTTCCGAACATTTCATACAAATTGACAATAACATATTAGTTTCAATGCAGAACAGTGAAATTTTCTTTGTTCTCACATGCAGAAAGCATCTAACTCATTATACATATAACATGAAGTTGACATACAGCCAAGCCCCATTTGTGGGAGGCAATTTCACTCTTCATATCTCTTATTCTATTTGGGTTCTCATTTAAGACTTCTATTTACATATATATGTTTTTGTAGAGGTTCAGAAATGTCATCTGAAATTTTCACACCCGAAATTTACCCATATACTTACCACTGTCCAGAGCAAAATCATTTGAAGTTAGAGGTTCAGACATTCCCACTTTATTAACTGCTATCACTCTAAAAATATATTTTGTATTTGTCTTCAAGTTCTGTACGCTAATACTTCTGATGTTTTCTTCTACCTTCCCAACTGTGGACCATGTGTCTTCATGTTTTTCTTTCATTTCTATCACATATCCTACCACAGGTGATCCATCGTTACTTTTGCTTGGTTGCCATGACAACGTTACTGAATTTCCCTTTATGTCAGAGAATCTGATTGGTCCTTCTGGTGCTGAGGGTTTCCCTAAAAGACAATTGAAGGATTGATGTAAATTATCAAGAAAAGTAGTATGCATTGAAAAAGAAAACGGTGCACAAGCAGGTGTAATTTATTACTACTGTACATTCAACTCTTTAGCAATCATATGGTTTTGTTGACACCCTAAAAATTAATGGCACCCAGAAAAGATATATGATATGGTTTCATTTAAAAAGTTACGTTTTGTTAAATCCTTTTATATTTCCCATCTTTTTGGAAATTATATGGTTTAGTTTCATTTAAAATAGTGCCACTAAATTTGCTATCTTGGACTAAAATATTGACAAATTTCGGAGGAGCACCAGAAACCATAGTGTTTTTTTCAGTATTGGCATACAGGAAGTAGTTGTCCAACAGACCCACTAAGCATTTATCAGACACAACTCATCATAACTGAGTTTCAGAATTCCAATTAATAAAAGTCAAAGAATCATTGATGAAATAAGTGTTCATAGTTAAACATAGGTAATCAACGATTACAGAGTTCGCCTCATTATGGCACATTGACAGAGTAACCCAATTTCGCCTGGATGCTGATCTACCATCCGAGATGTATGCATATGCAAGGCTACACGATCCTACCATGTATAGTGACTGAGATCTGAACTTGTCCAAAAACTTAAATGTAAATCAATCAAGCGTAAAATATAAGTCAAAGTGACTTAATTTTGCCTGGATGCTGACCTAACATCAGAGATGCATGCATATGTAACGTAGGGTCCAATGTTAAACTATGTTTACCGCTGGCCGCCACCTTGGATGCTATGGGGACATGCTGGAGACATTTTCAGAAGGGGACAAACTTTTGACCATTGTGAGCAAGTATGATTCCAATTGGTCAAGTGGTTTCAAAAATGTAATCTTTGAATATGTTTTCCCATAGGGTCTTATGTTAAAATAAAAGTTCCTAGCTGGCGGCCATCTTGGATAAGACACAGGCTACCAGAACATATTTTTAAAAAGGGGTCACCTAGGGACCATTTGACCAAATTTGGTTCCAATTGGCACTGTATTTTCAGAGAAGAAAATTTTTGCAAACCATATGATCCATTTTGTGACAAAATTCCCCTCTGGTGGCCATCTTTGATGACATGCTGACTTGCCAGACACATTTTTTTCAGAGAGGAAAATCTTTGAATGCTTTACCAAAGGGTCCCATGTTAAAAGCATGTTCCCTGCTAGATATGCTACATACTTGTCAGACACATTTTAAAAGAGGCCAACTAAGGACTATTGGAAACAAGTGGCCAAGTTGTTTTAGAGGAGAAGATCTTTGAATAAAGGGTCCAATTTTCGACAAAGATCTAGAGTAGCAGCCATCTTGGATGACATGCCGTCCTACAGGACACATTTTTTATTGGGGAACCCCAAAGGACTATTGTGACCAAGTTTGGTTCCAATTGGCCCTGAGGTTTCAGAGAAGAAGATCTTTGAATGCTTTGCCATAGGGTCCAATGTAAAAACCACATTACCCCCCTGGCAGCCATCTTGGATATGCTACAGACTAGCCAGGGGATGTTTTACCTTGATAAAGTATTGCCTTGCAGCAAAGACAAATTGACTCAGCTCAGTGATAAGTTTTAATAAATTTAAGAGATATAAATTCCCTTTAAATTATATAGAAAGAAATGATTATTCTTTTAATGATGTAATTCTTGATTAATTTCATAAAAAAAATACATTTTCAGTGACTATGTAAATTATAAATATAGATCCTATCTTCATAAATAAATCAAGGTAAAACCTCTCAAGGCCATTACAGATTGATGTACAATAGTATTGTAAGACAATTCACAAGGACCTGATTGTTTAGGATTAGTTCACAATAGCAAGTCTGCAAAATTTTTTTTTACAATATATGTTGTTCTGAAGCTATAGGTATAGGTCAAATTCATCACACCAATAGAGTAATGAAATTGCTAGATTGGTTGCACAATAGGAACAGGTTCACTGTTAGGGTCATAGACAAGGGACAATAAATTTCAATAGTTTCCAAATGTTGACACTACCTTAAATGCTATCCCTAAGTCTTGCCTGCACAAACTTTTCGTCAGGGGTAGGACAATAACTCAAAGTTAACAGTACAATAATAATCTGTTTGTAAAGCTACCATAAAAAGGCATGTATAATCCGCACATTTCACCCTAGAAAGGATTTAGGGGTTTTGGGCTGCGGATTATACACTCCTATACGACTTGAGGGTTTAGCCAAGTTCCCTGAAGATCGAAACTGTTCTTTAACATTGTGGATCTAATTAAATATGTTGTTATGAATTGCAAAGTACTTTACAGTTATAAAAAACATAGGTAATCAATGATTACAAACGTGCAAGGTTAGATGATCCTACCATGTACAGTGACTGAGATATCAACTCTGACGTAAACTTGAATGTAAGTCACTCAAGCAGAAAATATAGGTCAAAGTGACCTAATTTTGCCTGGATGCTGACCTACCATCAGAGATGCATGCACATGCAAGGTTAGATGATCATACCATGTACAGTGACTGAGATCTGAACTCGGACGTAAACTTGAATGTAAGTCACTCAAGTGGAAAATATAGTCAAAGTGACCTAATTTTGACGGGATGCTGACCTCCCATCAGAGATGCATGCACATGCAAGGTTAGATGATCCTACCATGTACAGTGACTGAGATCTGAACTCGGACGTAAACTTGAATGTGACTGAGATCTGAACTCAGACGTAAACTTGAATGTAAGTCACTCAAGCAGAAAATATAGGTCAAAGTGACCTTATTTTGCCTGGATGCTGACCTACCACCAGAGATGCATGCACATGCATAGTTAGATTATTGTACTATGCATAGTAACTGAGATATGAACTAAAATGAAATTTGAATGCAAGCCACTCAAGTGGAAAATATAGGTCAGAGAGACCTAATTTTCTTGGAGGCTGTGAGTTAACCCAAGATGCACCTGCATGCAAAGTTTGATGACCCTACACTGCATAGTTACTAAGATATATACCCAAATGCGGACGCGGACACAGACGCAGACGTGGACGAGGACGCCGGGGGTACTCCAATAGTCCCCCTCAACTTCGTTGAGGCGAACTAAAATGTGTCTTTCCTCCAAAAATGCTATTTTGATGTCAGAAGCACGAATATTTTTATCAGCCACCATTACTGTCAATAAACCATGTGACCGATAAAGTGTTGATTTTGGTGACAATGAGCTATTTATAATATATTGCCTCTATCAATATTTAACGTGCTAGAGATGCAAAAATATAGGATTTAGTGGCCTATTATTTCATTCCATAACAGTTTATGTGGAATGGGAGACTTAGAAATATTAAATTAAATGTAAAATAAACACGGACATGACAGTCCTCACAAAACCCGTTCAGATTTTTCGATAGCACTTCATGTTTGACATGTAATTTTTCTTTTAGACGTGTTGGAGCCTTTTTATCATTAATTACTTTCAGAGAAGGCTTCAGACATAGAAAATAACTCGTGCAGTTGATAAACTATGAAAATACTGATTTACAGGTATAAAATAACTACAATCATACCACTCTTCACGTAGACATTGTTGGTTGAGATAAGCGTATTAAACATTCATAACGTTCTTTCCGCTGGATTTTAAGGTTAAAAAGACCCTGTGGATTATACATAAATGTACATAATACATGACTTTTCACGGTACCTTTAGCTTCCAAAAGAATAGCTAATTAATGATATTTAGAAAAAGGAATTCATTTATTTACTTGGTTTACAATTACAAGTATCACAGCCGTTCTCATCAGGAATTGAGCCATACGGACAAGCAGCAAAACATTTAATTTGTGGACATGGTTTACCTAGGATATAGATAATAAGTATTAATGCAATAAGCATTAGATATACAAGAATACAAATTCTGACTCATACAACTGTAAATGTAGTAATTTTGGCGCTGTAATTATTTTTTGTTATTTTTCATGGTTGACAAAAGACCCACGAATATCTCTGAAACACTCAGAAGGCACTATTATTTTTGAGTTGTTCCTAAAAATCGTGAAAATTTTTAAAAGGGATAATTTACTGTCAGTTGTTGGACTGGACCTAGATAGGCAGAAAACAATTTTTAAAAGGGACAACCTAAAGACAGTTGTTGGGTTGGACCTGGACCATTAGAACACAATTTCTAAAAGGGAATGTGCAAGAAAACAGTTCCAAAAGTTTGTTTGCTTGAATATTTTCTGAAGATTTAATGTTACACTAAGTACCCTGTTGGTATCATTCTTAAAGAGGGGCTACTTCTGTCAATACTTCACAATGTACTCACTGCATACACTGTAGCAGTCTTTTTCAGTATAAAACTGGTTTTTATTGCCTAAACAACCTCCATAAATAAACGGTTCACATTTCCTGGTAACAGAATTATAATACTACTAAAGCATGTGCCAAGAAACATCATACTAAAATTTGAAAATGATCTGTTCACTGGAACCAAAGTTACGCTGTCCACAGACACAAAAATACCCAATTTTACCCCTTTTTGGCCCCTTTTTCTGAAACGGGTGGGGCCATAAACCCAAAATCAAAACCCTGGATAGCCATTATGCCAAGAAACCACATACTGAAATTTGAAGATGATCCGTCCACTAGAAACAAAGTTATGCTGGCCACAGACGCCGACGCCGACGCAGACGCCGACAACTGCGCCATAACATAATACGACCACAAAATTTTTGCGGTCGTATAAAAAGGAAAAATGGCCAAGTCCCACCAAATAGGAAGTTAATATCATTAGGTGCCCAAAATGGGAGACGACACATTCCCCCTATATATAAAGTCAAATACCAAATTTGAAATCAATGGGCCCAGCAGTAGCTGAGAAAAGAGCAAGGAAATTTTCACTATGTTCAATAAAGGGAAAAATGGCTAAGTCCCGCCAAACAGGAAATTGATATCATAAGGTGACCAAAATGGAAGTCAACGCATTCCCCTTATATATAAAGTCAAATACCAAATTTGAAATAAATCAGCCCAGCAGTAGCTGAGAAAAGTGCGACGAAAATTTTCACTATATTCAATAAAGGGAAAAATGGCCAAGTCGAGCCATACAGGAAGTTGATATCATAAGGTGACCAAAATGGGAGACGACAAATTCCCCCTATATATAAAGTCAAATACCAAGTTTGAAAGAAATCAGCCTTGCAGTAGCTGAGAAAAGTGTGCCAAACTTTGGACGGACGGATGGAAGGACAGACGGAAGTACAAGGGTATTCCAATATACCACTCACTCGCGAGTGGGTAAATCATGTTTGTTTTATTTTGTAATATTAGTTAATCTGATAATCATGTGATAGTTTGTATATATCTTTACTATTGTCAAGGAAATTCTACAGTCTGTCTATCCATATATTGTGAAAGTACTATTGTGTTTGTGGGGTTCCAATTTCGTAAAAGTTCCCAATGAAAGGTATATTCCCCTATACCCACTAAAAAGAGATATTTATGACAAGTGTGGACCCAAATTGATGTCTCGCCCGTCCCTTCATGGTCGCAAAATTGATGAGAATTATCAAACTGACTAAATCAGAAAATAAAACATATTTGCTAGACTGTGAAATTAGGGTAAGTGACAAAGGCAATAGAGCAGACTGTCATGAATCACCAAAAAAAAAATATCAGTGACCACTGATAGATACTATAAACCAAACATGTTCATGTGAAAATGAGGTCAAGGCTAAAGCCAAACAGCAGGATGTCATGTTCAAATTAAGACAAACCCAAATACCAAATATTAATGACCTTACATTAAAAGATACTGGAAAACTTAACATGATCACTGGACCGTAAAATTGAGGTCAAAGACAAAAACCATATAGCAGAATGTCATGTACTACCCAAGACCAACCTATATACCAAATATCATTAACCTACCATTTATAGTTACTGAGAAAATGACCTAATCACAAAAACTTAACATGAAAGTTTAGGCCGCCGTCGCCGTCGCCGTCATACTTTGTACGCATATGTCTCGCTTTCCGCGCCTTTCGTCGCGGGCGAGACAAAAACCACAAAAATTGATGTCAAGCAATAAAATAAGCAAAATTAAATTTTACTTATCATGTGCATGTCTAGATTAGGAGAAAAACATATTTTGCAAATTTGTTTAGAATATGAATTACAGTTCTGAGGACTTGCAGATTAACAATCTGATTTAACATATGAGCTAAGTTGGCTGGGCAAACCTCTAGAATCTGTAAAATAAAATTGAAGTATGATGTGCATAACCAGATCTGATATACAACATAAACTGAAAGTTTGGTTAGAATCTGACACAGTTGTGAAGGAGACGAAGATTACGAAACCAAATAAACAAATGAGCCATTTTGGCTCTGTGAACCTCTTAAATCTGTAAAATCAAAATATTAAATATCAGGTGCGCCATTATATCAAGTAATCAATGTATTCTGAAAGGCTGGTTGGAATATGATTTACAGTTTTGAAGGAGTTCCACATAAACAAACAGAATTAACAAATGAGCTATTTTGGCTCAGTCAACCTCTAAAACTGCAAAATCAAAATTTTAAGTATCAAATGCACAACTACATCAGGTGAACAACTTATCCTGCAAGTTTGGTTGGAATCTGACTAATAAATGTTATAGTTGTTATGGAATTGTGGATTAACAAACCAGATTAACAAATGAGCATTTTGGCTCTTTGAACCTCTAAAATCTGTAAAATCAAAATTCTAAGTATCGGGTGAACAGCTACATCAGATGAACAACCTATCCTGAAAGTTTTGTTGGAATCGGACTGGCAGTTTTGAAGGAGTTGCGGATTCAAAACTGACAAACTCACAAATGAGCAATTTTGGCTCTGTGAACCTCTAAAATATGTAAAATCAAAATTTTAAATATCAGGTGCACAAGTACATCAGGTGAACAATATATCCTGAAAGTTTTGTTGGAAACAGACTAGTAGTTTTAAGAGAGTTGTGGATTCAAAACCGACAGACTCGCAAATAAGTAATTTTGTCTCTGTGAACCTCTAAAACATGTAAAATCAAACTTCTAAGTATAAGGTGCACAACTACACCAGGCGAACAACCTATCCTGAAAGTTTTGTTAGAATCTGACTGGCAGTTTTGAAGGAATTGCGGATTCAAAAAGACAGACTCACAAATGAGCAATTTTGGCTCTGTGAACCTCTAAAATCTGCAAAATCAAAATTCTAAGTATCAGGTGCACAACTACATCAGTTAAACAACATATCCTGAAAGTTTGGTAGGAATCCGACAAGCAGTTTTGAAGGAGTTGCGGATTCAAAAACTGACGGACGACGCAGGACGACGCACAGGACAACGACAACGACATAAGACGCCAGATAGTAATCCCTATGTGTCGACTCTGCTTACAGGAGGCGACATAAAAAGTACTTCCAGTTTCTGCTGAAGTGAATTCCGTAGTTTCTAGAATATGAAGAATGGTTATCTTAAAAGAGGTTATGAGGTTTTATCGGTAATTTGTATGAGTTTCCTTTGATCTCACGAAGCAAATATTTTTCAGTATTTGCTACTGTCCGAATACGAAAAAATATTGGCAAAAAGTATCTTAGGCCACGCCTACTTTGTCAATCAGAATCAATGAAACAAAGAAATATACATCTTACTTTTACCTGAGTGTACAAGTTCCTTTAATAATCAATACTAGTCAATTTCACGATTTGTTGGAAATTTACATTCATTTTCAAAATTTGTCCTATTAAATGATTTAGTTAATTACCGATAAAAAGAATAATAGAAGTTTTGTTTTTAATACAAGAAATATTGGCTCACATAATGGACTCGCCCACAAGGGGCTCGTCCATTATTGTTCGCCAATATTTCTTGTATTACAAACAAAACTTCCATTATTCTATATATATCCATGTGAATAGCAAAAACACAATTTTCAATAGCTATTAACAGAAAAATTATAGCATTTCAAGCAGAAACTATTTTTAATAATCAAATTTTTTGTGACTGTTTTTTCTGAGATATCAATTATTATAAGTCAATTTTGCATCAATTTCATACTTTTTTGCAAATGTTTGCTCTTTTTTAGTCAGGGATGTGATTTGGTTACAGGAAGTTCCGCGGAAAAAACAGAAATAACCAGAAATCAGATATATGAAAACAGATTAGGAAATAACCTGATCCGGGGAAATCCGTAATTTCGCTGAAATATCACATCCCTGTTTTATTTCAGAATTTTTCTTTCTTGCAATTTTATCGAAAATAATAATTTCTTGGTTTAAGCAATTATTCAATTAAGCTTCACAGGGGACATTTTTTAATATTATTAATTTGATATCGTTTGAAGAATTTGATTAGTGGAGAAATGATCGCATGACTCACTATATTTTTAGAGATTGACTAGAAAACAGTCTATCAAAAAGTTATATGGCATTTTACTAAAAATATTACTACATATGGCATGTTCATATGAATGTTTGTAGAAGGAACATTAAAATCTTATTTAATTTATTTGCATGTAAATGAATTTTCTAAGAGTCAATTTTATATTATACACACTATTACTATAATATATAGTACTTTGAATTTAAAATATATTTATTTCTTAAATATTTCAATTATACTAGTATTTTACATTTAGATATTTAGATAATACAAATGTAGATAACAATGTCCTATTTAGTGTTTCTGTAAATTAATAATATAGTAATTAGGCCCTATCAAGTTAATTTGTAGATTCTCATCCACATGTAACAAAAAATATGGGGCAGGTGGGAGGGTTTTAATTTATATTTTTTACCGATTTTCACTGAAAATTGATAGGAATTTAAAGAAAATTTCTGAACAATTGAAAATAACAAAAAAGTTAAGCTAAGAAAAAATGGGGCGAGTGGGGATGAGAATCTATTAATTAATTTGATGTGGCCTTATAGTCTGTGAATGAGGTTGATACGATGATATATCAACCTGGAAAAGCATATCGACCTCGGATTTCATCCTCGGTCGATATGCTTTTCCAAGGTCGATATAACATAGTATCGACCTCATACACAGACTATATTTGTATAATATCTCATGTCTGTGTTCTACATGTCTTTTGCCTTACTGCTCAAGAGATACAAAACAACAGAATACAAACCTGTGTGAAGATTCTCTAATAATATTTGGCATAAATGTATGCACAGTGACTTAGATCAGAAAATGTATGCACAGTGACTTAGATCAGAAAATGTTTGCACATGTGACTTGTATCAGAAGATGTATCCACAGACACTTAGATAAGAAAATCGATGCACAGACACTTTGATCAGAAAATGAATGCTAAGACATATAGATCAGAAAATGCATGAACAGATACTTAGAACAGAAAATGTTCAGATACAGATCAGAAAATGAATGTACACTTAGATGAGAAAATCTATGTGCATACACTTATGAGAAGTCTCTTAAGACCATAAAATGTATGCATAGGCACTTAGATCAGAAAATGTATGCACAGACCCATAGATCAGAAAATGAAAATACAGATCAGAAAATATATACTGGTACACAAGATGATAAGACCATAAAAGGAATGCAGACACTTAGATCATAAAAAGATGCATGCTCGGCAGAATAAACACATCCTTTTTACAATAAAGTTTCAACCTACATTGATTATAATCAAACATGAAATTAAGGTATTACATATTTACCTGGTTCTTTACAATTACAAGTATAACAACCATTATCATCTGGAACTGTACCAAACTGACATTTTGTAGAACACTGTACTGTTGGACATGTTGGTACTACAAAATATAGTATGAACTGATAACTATATAAGTTTTATCCTGCATTAAGGGCTTTATATTCACAGTATGAAATTTTTTTACATTTTTCAGTCTTTGATTTTTTTTGTGATGTTCTATATTCGTGGAATTTTAGTAAACGTCATTATGTTTATTTATATTCAGAATGTAGTCAAACCTCAATGGCTCGATCACCCAAGGGACTGATGAACACAGTTTGACTTAGAGGGTGTTCTTGCTCTTGAGGTCGAATTGTGTTTAAATTCCAACAAAGGGTCGAGAATAGGGTTCGAGACATCCATGGTGTTCGAGTTATTGCAGTTCGAGCCATTGAAGTTCTACTGTAAAAAGAAATATTCGCAGTTGTTAATTTTTGTGCTTATCATGTAAATGTAAATAGCTCGAAAATTTATACCCCAGGAAATATAACAAATATTTCAGATATAGTTCTATTAATTAACCAAAATAATGTCATGCAAAGAAATCAATAACCTTGAAACAATCTATCAGAAGCTGAAAATCTTAAAATTAAAGACTCACCAACTGCTTTGCCTTAATTTTTACATATTATCCTGCGAAAATGAGGATCTTATAAGTGTACAGGAAGAAAGGAAGTTTATCTTCAATGAATTTAGAAATAAGACACTGTGGAAGTACTTTTATTCGTGGACATCAATTTTCGTGGTTTTCATAAAAATCACTATTTTGCTGGTACTTAAATTCGTGGTTTCAAAGTCCCTACATTAACCATCTATGGAAAAAAATGGGTCAAAGAATCAAATGGCCGGGTTGCGTTTTGGTGCTTCTAGCTATAAAGTGTTGTTTTTTAGGTTCCCTAATGGGTCTGTGAAAAACAGGGGGAAAAAAATTCAAAATAATTCCAAAAAGGGAGGTGCACATCTACAATATATATAGAAACATTTTGTAAGGTTTCAAAAATGTAGGTTGAAAACTGTAGGAGGAGTTGATTTCACAAAATAGGTACCCTTTATTGAAAGTGTCGATAAAAAATGACTAAGTTCCAAAGTCAGTAAAAACAGGAAAAAATTTTCAAAATAATTCCAAAAAGGGAGGTGCACATCTATAATATATATTGAAACATTTTGTGAAGTTTCAAAATTGTAGGTTGAAAACTGTAGGAGGAGTTAATTTCACAAAATAGATACCCTTTGTTGAAAATGTCGATAAAAAATGAC
>MJUU01011161.1:0-26342 GCA_002080025.1 Modiolus philippinarum
AAAGGCCGAAGCAAGTTGAACCAAACTTTACAGGAGTGATGTACTTTAGGTCCTTAACAAAGATGGCTCATTTTGTTCCGATCAGACGAAAAACATGACCGCCAGCACGGAACATGATTTTACATAGGACCCTATGGGAAAATCACATTTTCATTTACTCCTCTGAAACCACTGAAGCAAATTCAACCAAACTTTACAGGAATGATGTATGGAAGGTCCTTTACAAAGATTGCTGATTTTGTTCTGATCAGATAAAAAACATGGCCACCAGCGCAGACCTTAGGTTTAACATTGGACCCTATGGGAAAATTCACATTTTCATCTTCTGCTCTGAAAAGGCTGAAGCAAATTGAACCACACTTTACAGGAATGATGTACTTTAGGTCCTTAACAAAGATTAGTCATTTCGTTCCGATCCGATGAAAAACATGGCGGCCAGCACGGAACATGGTTTAACATAGGACCCTATGGGAAAATCCTATTTTCATCTACTTCTCTGAAACCACTGAAGCAAATTCAACCAAACTTTACAGGAATGATGTATGGAAGATCCTTTACAAAGATTGCTCATTTTGTTCCGATCCAATGAAAAACATGGCCGCCAGCGCGGAACTTAGGTTTTACATTGGACACTATGGGAAAAATCCCATTTTCATCTTTTGCTCTGTAAAGGCTGAAGCAAATTGGACCAAACTTTACAGGAATGATGTACTTACGGTCCTTAACAAAGTTGGCTCATTTTGTTCCGATCCCACAAAAAACATGCTCGCCTGCGCAGAACATGGTTTAACATAGGACCCTATGGGAAAATCTCATTTTCATCTACTCCTCTGAAAGCACTGAAGCAAATTCAACCAACCTTTACAGGAATGATGAATGGAAGGTCCTTTACAATGCTTGCTCATTTCGTTTTGATCCAATAAAAAACATGGCCGCCAGTGCGGAACTAAGGTTTAACATTGGAACCTATGGGAAAAATCACATTTTCATCTTCTGCTCTGAAAAGGCTGAAGCAAATTGAACCAAACTTTACAGGAATGATGTACTAAGGGTCCTTAACAAAGATTGCTCATTTCGTTCCAATCCGATGAAAAACATGGCAGCCAGCATGGAACATGGTTTAACATAGGACCCTATGGGAAAATCACATTTTCATCTACTCCTCTGAAATAACAGAAGCAAATTCAATCAAGCTTTACAGGAATGATGTATGGAAGGTCCTTTACAAAGACTGCTCATTTTGTTCCAAATCGATGAAAAACATGGCCGCCAGTGTGGAACTTAGGTTTAACATTGGACCCTATGGGAAAAATCACATTTTCATCTTTTCCCTTTGAAACTGCAGAAGCAAATTCAACTAAACTTTATAGGAAGGATGAATAGAAGGTCCTTATCAAAGATTGCTCATTTCGTTACAATCCGTTAGAAAACATGGCTGCCAGCACAAAACATAGTTTATCATTGGACTCTATGGGAAAATCACATTTTCATCTACTCTTCTGAAACCACTGAAGCAAATTCAACCTACTTTACAGGAATGATGACTGAAGGTTCTTTACAAAAATTGCACATTTTATTTCAATCCGACAAAAAACATTGCCTCAAGTGCAGAACATAGTTTAACATTGTAGCCCAGTAAGAGAAAACCATCCTTTTCATCATCTCTCTCAAAACAATTAAAGCAAATTATACTAAATGTATAGAAGGTCCTAAATGTATAGAAGGTCCTTTGCAAAAATTACTCATTTCAATAGGATCAGACAAAACACACAGGTGCTAATTGAGAACATACCTAAACACCCTACCCCATTGGTAAAAAACATGATCATTTTTGGTCATGCATTGCATAGAAGCGTTTTGTCAGGTAAGCGATACAGGCTCAGTCTCTGAGCCTCTAGTTTATATTTGAAATTGTTAATAAGAATTTTGTGAAAATGTCATTTTATTTTGTTTGTTTTTTTCTCAACAATGTAAAACAAAACCTATGGTCACTTTGTAATAAAGCAGGACATGGTTACCCTTCCAAAGCACCTAATGTCACTCTCAGTTTCATGGGAGTTCACACTGTGAGTTCCTTGGTTTTGAATGTTGAGTCTTTATTTCTGTGTTTTGTAGCTGTCTAACGTCATTGTTTTCTATGTTTTCATTTTGGCCATGTCTTTGCACTTCATTTTTTGTAATTACCACTTCTTGTTCCTTCGGTATTCTACTGCTGTTGTTTTGTACTGGTATTGAGTCAAATATTAGGAATTTAGCAAGAAATATGAAGTAATTATATGTACCCATGTCATGTTCATGATTTGGATGTTAAATTACTCTTAAATAACAATGAGCAAGATGACATACAAAATGTACAAATATTGAAATATCCAGCAACTGATATCTAAGTTTCAGTTTATTCCTCTTATTTCATGAATAAATATGCCCTGCCCCTACCACTCCTTTTGACTCTGGACAACCTTTGGTCCTTTGTTATGTCATGCTTTCTGTATTGTAACATGCTAAAATTTTACAACCAAAACTCAAAAACAATCTTATTATCTCCACTCCTTCATACACA
The DNA here is from genome assembly GCA_002080025.1 of Modiolus philippinarum. Lineage (NCBI taxonomy): Eukaryota > Metazoa > Mollusca > Bivalvia > Mytilida > Modiolidae > Modiolus > Modiolus philippinarum. Next base: position 2,561 of record MJUU01011161.1, read on the forward strand.
CTATTTTTGTATCAATGCAACTGCAAATTACAATTGATAAATGGTACTGTAGTTCAGAGCCACTGAGCTTCAGTACAGGGTCCTAAACTGCACTTCCCTTTTCTGCTATATTATAATTACTATCACTTTCTGAATACTAATAAAATGCATTTTCTGCTATTTGTCATTCTGAAAACCAGGAAATTTTTGTGGTAGTTTTTTTTCACGATTTTCGCATTTGGAATGGTAGCGTGAAAATAAAACTTTGTTCCGCAACGAATTTAATCCACTGCATTGATCGACACGAGTGACATTTTTATTGATATTCATGATGGTCGATTGGTTATGCTTTTTATTATATAGATTTTCTACTCAAAAACAGAGATTTTTTTCATTTCAATACGCCAGTTGTTTACTTGGCGAAGACATTGAAGAGATATTGTGACGTCGCTTCATGAAGACGTCATCCAGTGACTAGAAATCATTTATTTTCACCGGTGACAATATGACATTTATTTAACTGAGAAAATTTGTTAAATCAATGCCATCTACATAATAATGGAGCATCATCTGGATAGATGAGCGGATATAACTGTCTTTTTTAGTCAAATATAAACAATATTACCTGGCAATGGAAATTCCTGAGACAGAAGTAGGGTTAACCATCTAAATGCATAAAATTGAGGTTTAATATTTAATTCTTCTATTCTGTGATATAATCTTTCATCAGTTGATTTTAGGGTATCACTAAATTTCTGCATCATGAAACCTGCGAAATAAAATTTTCATAATAAATTAGAACTTATTTCTCTCATAATACAATGTACTGTATATAATTACAATAAATTGATCCCCATTTAAGAATATCTGTAACAATGTGATATTTGGTCTTCAAAATGTTCATAATCTGCACTGTCGTGAAATAATGTGTCAAAATGGCACTCTGCACTACTCTTATTATTAAACTGCAATATTGGTATTTGTTTTGAATTGAATATCTTTCTGTTTGGTATTAATCAATGTAAATAAATTATTGCTGTAGCAAATGAATAAAATGCATGAATAATTTTTTTACTTTACATGATACATGTACATGTATGTTGAAATTTAATGCAATAAAGTTCACACTTTTGTTTCTTTAACTAATAACAACAACAATAATAATAATTTTCTTGATCTAAAGAGGGTAACTGAATTAGTTTACACTAATCTAATTACACTAATCTAACTTCAGGCCCTCATAAAACACAAAATAATAACATGATGATACAACAGAATACTATGTAAAACTACCATGTGAACATCTCATTATAAAATGAATACACTAAGCATTATAAAACAAAGGCAACACATATTTTCATACACTGTAAATATTCCAAATTTTTGTGATATTAATATTGAACTCTGATTTTCAAAAACATCATGATTACATTTCACTTTTTAAAGTAATAATCATGATATACCACCCTTTGCTGGTAAACAATTATTGATGTCAACCGAGGGCCCTAATTGTATAATATTTCCATCATACCTATACCACACTGTGAGTCTGTGTCTAATGTCTTTATAAATAAATCTCTGATTTCTGACATCAAATTCATAAAACAAAAGAATGAATCAGCCTCTGCATTTTCTGAAAAAAAACAAAACAGAATTATGTCTAGCTTCATTGATTTGAACAGAATCAAACATTTTACTTACAGAAAGGCTATAATTTACAACTCTAAACCAGATAGACAAATACAAGTATATAGACAAAACGAATTAAAACCAAACAGAATACATGAAAATTTTTTTCTCTCTATTTATATAAAAGTCATATAAAATCACAGCTGAATAAAATTAAATGACTGAAATTTCATACAATTTCGAGATCTTAACCTTTTTAATATAGTCTATATAGAAGGAAATATTATTTTAATATTTTTAATATGAATAGAAAAATAAATTTTGATGAAAAAGGAGGAAAATGTGTGTTAAAGACACCACTTTAGAGATATGAAACAAAAATTAAAGGTGTCTCTAATCACATTTTTTGAAAATCATGAAAATGTGATTTTTCCCTTATTTTTCCTTTAGAATTGTCTCCCCTTAAATATAAAACAAGAGTTTTTCACAAATTGATATATTTTCAATACTTGGCACATAAATGCTACTTTTTTCATTTGATTTATTATCAAAAAGTATACAAAAACCTTTTGAAAACATTTTAATGGTGGATTTCATTTTTTTACAAGATGCACAAGGAGGATGCAGTTTTAGACACCCAAACCACCTTAAATATCGAATTTTCACATGCCAAAATTAAGCTTAGAATAATTTTCAATTCCTTTATCATCATTAAGAAAAGTTCTTCCAAATATAAAACTTAACTGGAATTGGACACAAATTAACTTAAGATTTGGGTGTAATTTGAAATGAATTTTGTTCATGGACTTTTATGTAAAATATAACATGATGTCAATTTATAAAATAGAAAAATGGGTCAAAGAATCAAATGGCCGGGTTGCGTTTTGGTGCTTCTAGCAATAAAGCGTTGTTTTTTAGGTTCCCTTATGGGTCTGTGAAAAACAGGAAAAAAATTTCAAAAAAATGACTAAGTTCCAAAGTCCCGAAAAAGTGGAAAAAATTTAAGAAATATTTCCATAAAGTCAGGTGCACATCTTCAATATATAAAGAAACATCCTGTGAAGTTTCAAAGATCTGGGTTGAAAACTGTATGAGGAGTTGATTTCACAAAATAGGTACCCTATGTTAAACATTTTGAAAAAAATGACTAAGTTCCAAAGTCTGGAAAAAGTGCAAAAAATTTCCGAAATATTTCCATAAAGTCAGGTGCACATCCTCAATATATAAAGAAATATCCTGTGAAGTTTCAAAGATCTGGGTTGAAAACTGTAGGAGGAGTTGATTTCACAAAATAGGTACCCTATGTTAAACATTTTGAAAAAAATGACTTACTGTGAATTCATTTAATTTCGTGGGTACCAATTTTCGTGGGTAGAATAAAAAGACATTTCGTGGTGTACTTAAATTCGTGGATTGCCATTTGTTCAAAAAAATAAAATAAAATAATAATAATAAAATTAAAATTCTAAAATTCATGGCTTCAGTGACTTCAGTTTCATCAAAACACCAAAATTTAGAAATGTGCCTGTAATTAAAGTGTCACCTGTAATTAACAATTCATAGTAATGTGTAGGTATTATGTAATCAGGTAATCATCTGACATAACCTTACTCCATTCGTTATTTATAAATGGACATCTGTATTGATTGCAAAATAAACATGTCCTTTTCAGCAGAACATAATTAAAACTTTAAAAGTTTAATTAATATTATAATATCAAAACTAAATTGAAAAAAACACAGGAAGCCAGTTACCGCTATTTTGTTATCTGGGAAACACTTGGAAATAATGCATTTGAACTTATTTTGATGGTGTTATATGTTTAAGAGAATGCATATTAATTTTTTCATGGATATATCAGTTTGTTTGGGGCTGAGGTACATGTGCAAGGTTAATGGCCTTCGTTGATCAGGTCTTTTATTATGTTCATTCAATTGTGTTTGACGCTTGCACAAGAAAATCATCTTTCGTTGAGTATTTGAATTCGTGGTTTGGGGACACCCACGAAAACCACTAAAATTGGTACCCCACGAATAAAAATGAATTCACAGTAGTTCCAAAGTCCAGAAAAAGTTGTTAAAAAATTTCGAAATATTTCCATAAAGTAAGGTGCACATCTTCAATATATAAAGAAACATCCTGTGAAGTTTCAAAGATCTGGGTTGAAAACTGTAGGAGGAGTTGATTTCACAAAATAGGTATCCCATTTTGAAAAAAAATGACCAAGTTCCAAAGTCCGGAAGAAGTAGAAAAAAATTCCGAAATAATTCCATAAAGACAGGTGCCACATCTTCACTATATAAAGAAACATCCTGTGAAGTTTCAAAGATCTAGGTTGAAAACTGTAGGAGGAGTTGATTTCACAAAATAGGTATCCCATTTTCCCTGTCCGCCGCCCGGCCACTCAACATTCACCATACTATAACCGGGATTTGCACTCCGTGCAACCTGGCCAAAAAATGTTTTAGTGTTATTTCTATTATGAAGTTACTTTAGACCTACTTTCAGAGTGTCATAATTCCTACCTTTACAATCTGTATCAGGGTCTGCAGCAAAGGAGTAGTATATAGGACCTATAATCTCATTCATACCCTGTAAAATACATGGTTAAATACATGTTTAAGAGTGTACTATGACACAAGCAGCACTATTGAATGATCAATTAAATTGTTTACTTGAATATAAGTGTAATTCAGGTTTCAGACTTGGTATGTATATATAGCATGACTTCATATCACTGGATATTTATAACATTTCATTCTGATGTGCTCCGGGGAAATAAAACATCGGTTGCACATTTATCTATATATCCCATATCTCAACTGAAAAATGATCTTTGTGGATTCACAATATGAGTACCATTCACATCCTAGACATGCACAAAACTTAAACACAGATTTGAACTCCATGAAATCAAACCTGCAAATGCTTTTCTTAATTCAAGTAAAACTGCATAATATAGATTTTATTGCATACAAACTATGTAAATTTGTAAATGCTGACAATACGGACTAGTTGTTAAATAACTGAACTCAAGGTTTTATTATCTCCCTTTTGAAATAAAAGCCTCTGCTTAAAGGAGGCACACCACTATTACGGCCTCCCATTGACTTGTATGTTAAATCATTCACATAAAATAGAAATGAATTTTCCCAGTTGCAGGAACTTGTTATTCCGTTTACAGATCACCAACACCATAAAATAAAAACATTTAAAATATATATGTTGTATGTCAAATAAGAAAATAAAATTCAATTGAAATGTTCCGGTTAATTTTGTACATAGTAGCAACAGAGAATTTTTGGTATTTAGTCGTATTTCATTTGATCCGTTCTACCTTGTTACGCAACTGAATCATGTTTTTTCAACTGTTCTTTGCCCTCCATCATTGACCTAGAAATATTCTATGATCTTGTTGATTTTTACATGTATCAATTGGCTGGAGTCACTACAAATTAAAAGGCACTACTTTTAATAGTACTATTTTTGTGGTCTGTCAAAATTTGGCACACTGACATAGTGTAGTGCCCCCTAAAATATACAATGAAATTTATATAGCAATAAAAGTTTATCAATGTATAAAATGCGGCCGACTTACTCATAAACTTCGGACTTCATGTAAAGTTTGTGAGTGAAAGGCATTCATACATCCATAAACCCCTCCAAACTTACTTTTATTTCTTATAATTCCAATTCTTTAAACTTTAAACAATGTTATCACTGAATTTGATGTTGTTGTATACTATTTGAACTCCAAGTGTAATCATTGGCAAAGAGCATTTATCAGAAAAATAACGGATTTGTTCTTCATGACGTCAACCAATGAAATTAGGCATTGCATTTCAATTTGAATTATTTACTTGTACACACATGTAAAATAAAATTAATTTTCACTGTGAAAACGTTTTATTCAAAATAATCCCCAAAGAGTTATCTCCCATATACCAGATATAATATTTACTTGTAATGCTTGCATGTTCCCATCTCAAAGTTTGCCTTGTACATGTACATATACAAATAAATTGTAAATGATTCTGTTTTATATGAAAAACAACAAAAACAATAAATTGTTAAATTTTCACTTATTTCCATTTCTTAGTTGTTATCAGCATTTACAACATAAGGCCATACAAAGTTAATTAACAGGTTCTCAAGCCATTTTTTACTGAAACTGATGAGGGAGATGAATTTTTTTTTATCTTTTTATTTGCCAAAAATTGATTAGGCAGCTTTTTACATTGTAAGAACCACTAGATAAGGGAGGGCCTGAGAACCAATAAATTATTTTTTTTCATGGCCTAATGTATACATTATTGCTGAAAGTACATGTACAGTGGAGATGGTTGAGAAGTGCTAGTTAAAATATAAAAAATTTACATCAAATCTTTTAGCAACAGATTTTCTTATTTGTAGGTAGGGATGAGTATTGTCAATAAAATATTGCATCATATATATCGTTACAACACAAGCGCATCGTAATAAGTATCGATATATATTCTGATTTATTAATTTGATTACATTTTCGAATCTTTTTCTTTTAACTATTTTATGTGAAAAAATAGTAAAATATTCTTAAATGAGGCAAGAGTGGCTAAATACATTTGTTTGTCCTTTATCTGGCTTTCCCATACCAAAATCATAAAATTTCAAGAATTTAGGTGGTACTGATTCCAAAATTTTAGCAGAAATCAGAAGACAATACGTTTAGATACACTGGATTCCATACCATTGTAGCCAGTTTGTTGCATAACCATGATATATCGGTATATATAGAACAATGGTAGTTTTGAAGGTCGAGACAGAAAATATCACAGTATCATGGCGAGTCCGATATGACCAGCTGTGATACTAGTAATATTTTCTGTCGGGACCTTCAAAACTGCCATTATTGTTTTTATCAGCAACATCAAAAGAGTCATGACGTCATATTCGTGACGTCACTACCTGATATTTTCTTGAATCAGGTATGTACGGAAATACTGACAATATCAGTCAATAAGATCAAAGAGAAAAATGTACATATTGCCAATAAACCAGTGTATCTTTACACCACTATTTGTAGGTAGGAAATAGAGACCATCAAAAGAAAATTCTACTGTCCAATGTCTTAGCACTTGAATTTTGATACAGAAAAAGCATCTGTAATGTAACTCACCTGTACATAACCCTGTCCAGGATTTAATTTGGAATAAATAAATAATATTCGTTCTACAACTTCCCAGTGGGCCTCTTGTCCATCTGGTAATACCATATATTCTTCACTAACTTTTCTTCTGTTTAATACTTTCTACAAATATGTATAAAAATATCACTTTATTCATATGATTTTGACTAAAAGATGAAACTAGAGAATGTGTCTGTAAGAAACGGATGCCCCACCAAAAGATTCATCGCAAAGGATAACTTCATATTAAAATGTAGGTTAAAGCCACTTCATTGTCATTAATTTAGGCAGTACTCATCAAGGCAATTAATTTGCTGATATATCATTGTCCTATAATGTGTAGTTGTTGAGAAATTGACTTAACGAAAAACTTAACCAAAGTCACTGAAGCATAAAATGTAGGTCAAAGCCACCTTATTGTCATTGATTTGGGTAATACTCATCAAGGCAATTAATTTGATGAAATATCATTGTCCTATAATGTGTAATTGTTGAGAAATGGACTTATATGCAAAACTTAACCAAAGTCACTGAAGCGTAAAATATAGGTCAAAGCCACCCAATTGTCAATGATTCGGGTAGTACTCATCAAGGCAATTAATTTGATGAAATATATTTGTCCTTTAATGTATAGTTGTTGAGAAACGAACTTTAAACATAAAACTGAACCAGAGGCACTCAAGCATGAAATATAGGTCAAAGAGTCAAACTACCTAGTGAACTATGTAGTACTATCAAAGATCTACCTCTTACAGTTTCTGTGAAATGGACTTTAACGCAAAACTTAACCAGACGTACGGACGTACAAAAGGACAGACAAAGGCAACACTATATGCCCCTTCCACATTCATGGGTGGGGCATAAAAATAAGAATTTACAATGGTGAACTGAAATACTTTATCTTATTTGGTTCTTGTGTTATTGTTTATTTAACATAAAACTTTTTATTTCAAGGTTATTATTACAGGTTTTATTATTCCCTGTTTCATTTTTTAATTACATTGTAGTACTTTTTCTCGCCTTTCTTTCTATTGTTAAGATTTTAGCACAAATCAATATTTATACTATTTACATGTACCTATATCCACATGATCACATTATAATATCAAAAATTTCAGTTTTTATATAAAAAAAACTTACTGACCATAATTTTCCAGTAAAATTCAAATAGGGACTTTTTGTTACCATAAAAAGCCTTTTGTTATCTTCATTTTTGTATAATCCACAGGGTCTTTTTGACCTTAAAATATAGGGGGAAAAAACATTTTGTATGTTAAATTTGCTAGGACATTAACCAACAAAGTCTACATGAAGATCTGCATTTAGTTATTTTGTACCTATAAATCAGTATTTTCATGGTTTATCAACTGCACAAGTCTTTATTTACCATACCTGAAGCCATGTATGAAAGTTTTTAATGATAAAAAGGCTCAAACACGACAAAATTTGAAGAAAAATAACATTGTTTCATCAATCAGTAAGTTCAAGTGCAATGGAAAATATCTGAACTGGTTCAGTGCGGACCGTCATATCCTTGTTTATGTTATCTTTAATTTGATATTTCTAAGTCTTCCATTCCCTATAAACTGTTGTAGAATAAAGAAATAGGCCACTAAAACCTATATTTTTGCATCTTTAGCACCATAAATATTGTCAGAGGCAATGTTATATAAATAGCTCGTTGTCACCAATATCATCACTTTACCAATCACATGGTTTGTTGACAGTAATGGCGGCTAATAAAAATATTCATGTTTCAGACATCAAGATAGTATTTCTTGGAGGAAAGACCCATTCTTTTCATAACTGTAAGGCACTTTGCAATTCAAAACAACATACTTAACCCTTTCAGTGACGAGTTCCTCTACAGTGGGATTTTCTCTTCAGACAACTGACGATGAGTCCCTCTCTAGCAGGATTCAATACATGTTTGAATTTCCCACCTCGTGTATCGATTTAGATTAGAGTTGTCTTTCCTTGATATGTTTCCCGAATGTAAATAAGAATGGCACTTCCATTGCAAAAAACTGGATGAAAAAATGACAAATAATGTGGATTTTACACAAATTTTAAAGTTCAGGAACAAATTTTGATGAAATTCTTCGCGGTTTTATCGACAAAGGATTATAAAATTTTGATGGAAATGAGAATTTTAGCCAGGAAATCATAACAAAAGAGTATCGTATTGTTGAAAGTTCACATCGTTGATGTTTTCTCGTTTTTAGAAAATTTCTTTTGGAATTTTTAACGGGGAATACAGATTTTTCCAAAATCAGACAAATTTCGTGCGTGGAATTCAAATTCCAAGAGAAAGTAAATAAAATACAAAGGTCTGTAATTGTTATTCTCAAGCAAAATAAAAGCTCTATAAGAGCTGATGGTGTTCATATGTGTTGAAGTTAAAAAATTCATCTCATTTTTATGTAAGGCATACCACTGCAGTCAAATTATGATATCGAGATTTGTTAGGAGTATGACAACTTCCTAAAATATGAGGGTTGTTTTGGGGATATGAATTATCAACCTTTTTTATTCTTAGTAGGGATACTAAAAAGGAAATGTGGATTTTCAAGCCGGAATATTCCTTATTTGGCCTTTTCATTGTGACCTCATAATAGTTTGACATACACTTTCCCGCCAAATAGCTCCCTTTTACCATAAATATTGTCTGTTTCGTAAACTATATAAAATATTTCTCTTAATCAAACGGTGACATATAGATTTTATTAGCTCAACTTAAAGCTGAAATGTATACCTCTGAAATGTCAAAAAATAAAAAAATCTATCTGATGTTTATTTCATATGAAAGCTAAACAATAAGCATGTTCTCACAGTTCCCTATATATTCTTATACAATTACCACCCTAGATAGTGTGTGACCCAGCTTTTTCGCTCCCCGAGATATTAAAGACCAAACCAATTATTAATTTCTGCTGTTGATTTTTTCGTGAAACTTAGCATAACCATTCTTTAAGTTATTTGGGACAGAATAAAAAATATAGGTCACCGATTTAGTTTTGTTGCTATGGCGCCGTGAAAAGTAGCTAAATTCGGAAGATGGAGAAGTGAGAAGTTAAACTTCAAACCCTTGCCATTTCGGTAATAATAGTTGAAATTGCAAACAGATTTCTGTATTATACTCCGGGAAGTCTACAGATTTCAATTCTATAAAAGAACAAACGTTTGAAAGAAAGAATGATGATTATTTTAGCGCTTAATTACTTTCCCGCGCAAAATATTACATATTTTTGTTATCTTTTCTATTAAATTGCGAAAATTCTGCTGTTGATTTTTTCCTCATATTTTCAGAGCATATAAAGTTGTTTCTATTAATTAGAATAAGGCAATAAAAACAATAGGTCACCGAATTCATAAGAAAGATATAACAGAATATAACAACAAAAATTGGCTTTTTCGGCCACACGTCGCTTGATTTTTTTCTTTCAATGAAGATGACGTCACAGTAATATACGTCGAAAGTATCGATAATGAACACAGAAGCAATGTTTTTTGTACGGCACTGTATTTTATGGACACTTCTTATTAATAAGCGTGATTTTGGGATAAAGAAAAGAAAAAGAGGGTGTAACATTTTTTTTTAACATTTTTTTGTTTCAAATATTTTCCTGTGTTGTCCTGGATATTCTTATTGTAATCTTCATGGGAGTACTCAAGATGTAAGAGCGGTTGAATCAACTGTTTTATTCAGCAGGAACCCTATCATCAGGATTCGAGAATTTTTATTGTATGGGAGCAGTATATTTTCTTAATCATTCGGAATCTGAAAGTTATTATTTCTGGATAGCAAAAATGTACATTATTACTATTTATGAAGGTGTTGCTCTAATAATGTCAGACATTAATATATTTCACAAGCTTGATTTTATCATTTTTTTCCTTTGATACAAAAATAAAAAAAAAATAGAAATTCCCAGGCCTTTTGTTGAATATAAAATGTTGTGCACGTGTCCCTCTAATGGTCTTTAATATCATTGTTGCACCATTGTATAAATTTTTACGTGATATTTCATATCTGCATTCCGGAATTTTGCATTTGCGCCGATTTGCATTTCATTTACGCCAATTTTTTCTTTCATTAGCCCGATTCTTTCTTTTATTTGCGCCGATTATTTCTTCATTGGTGCAGATTTTTACTTGTTAATTTCGTGTCAAATACAGGTATTTTTGTCATTTGTTCACACTAAAAAATCGGCGCAAACATATACGCCCCTGCATATGGCACAATCGAAACCATACCAGTTGTCAAGTAAGAAGTGAAGGCATATGTTGGTTTTTTTTCTTTTTCTTTTTTTTTTGTTTGATTGTATGTTTGCTTTTTGTTTTTTTTTGTGTGTTTGTTTGGTTTTTTGTTTTGTTTTGTTTTTTTTTGGTTTTGTACGGGTTTTCAGCAGTATTTCAGCTATATCATGACGGTCAATTTTAGTAGTGGAGGAAGCCGGAGAACTGCCGACCTTGGGCTATTTAAGTGATCTGCATCTTGCTGAACTCTATGAAAAGTGTTTAACGTGCTATGGGTCGTTCCTTGAGATCATGGTGTAAGAGCCAAAAATTCGGTCCATGAAATATTTAACTTCGACTGGGAATCGAAGCACATACCCTCTGTTGCGCGATTCAATGCTTATTTATGAGATAAAGCTGTCGCAATTTTACAAATTATATCAATTATAGGACTCTATGACGAATAATTTGTATATTTGATGGATAGTCGGCAGTTCGTACAATAACACAAGAATATTGCCAATTCTTTTCATATGTCTACAAATATTTGTTATACATGTTGTTTATTTGTTTGTCGTTTTACGCCAGTAAAGAATTTGGATATGAATTTTATAATGTTCCATCTTATTTAGATATAAATCATATTTTTTGTAATTTGATTACTTTTTTTTATTTCAAAATTATTCTAAGTTTTCATCACCAACGTAGTTAGTGAATGTCACTCTGGTGATCTTCCAAACAGTGCGACGTCATAGACGTCTTACAGAACAATGACAATGCGCTGCGTTGTGCATATAAACAATAGTTGGTTTGGTCTTTAAGGTCACCCGAGAGCTTGCTCGAGGGTGACCTTAATTTCGAGGGGAGAGAAACCGCTGGGTCACACACACTATCTAGGGTGGTAACTGTTATATTATATCGAATTTTCTTGTTCACCGGTTGACCTTACTACGCGACCAAACGCTAACCGGTTGACCCAGCGAAATCTCAAATGTCATGTGACATGATTTGAACAAATCAGATTATAGATATTTAATTGAGTATATAATATTTGTAAATATTGCTGAAAAATACTGAATTTGGACTGACTTTCAAAGCCTGATTACAGGAAAAGATGATCGGTGACATATCATTTTTATTTTATTTTTTGAACAAATGGGCTAAGAACTTCAAAATATCTTAAAATAAAAAAATTCTGTCTGATATTTTTATTAGGCTCGAACTACCTTAAATATGCTCATTCAGTTTCAACATTTTTGTTACTGAAATATTTTATGCAAAGGATATCCCAATGTTTCAGACAAAAATGGCCACTATTTACATAAGTTTTTAAAATGCATGCAATTTCCACCTCGTGAACATGATCAATTATGCCTGAAGAATTTTGTACATGGATTGACAAAGTTAACAATGATCTTAAAGCTCAGACAAGTCAAATAAGCCGATCAGAGAAAATGTAACTGCCTGCAAGCATCGTGTTTATTTATATCCACATGCAAATTAACGTACATGCGTATCAAGGGCAAATTTGGCATTTCTATGGAAGCATTCAAAGAATCGAGAATCCTTAACACAGTCCAAGATCTCCCAATTCTGATTATGGCAGAGTCACAGCAGAGATATCTAGTTACATCTAGATACTAATATATGTGTTGTTTGTCTCTAATCAAAACATATCAAAAATGTAAACAAAGGAATATCTGCACCCTCTAGCGGCTGGTCGAGATTGACTGAATATTACACGTGAAATATTGTATTAGGGTTCGTACAGAAATGGCTGCGTGATGATCCAGGTAGTAAACATATCAAAACATAAAAATTTTAAAAATGTATCACAACTTCCATAACGTAACCATTTTGACATCTTAAAATATTATCCTGATAGTTTAATCATTTTTTATATTCCTACGAGGGAAACAAATATTTTCGTTTTCATTCTAAAATTTTAGAAATGCACCTGAAAATCGTTTATTATTTTAATACAGGAATTTAATAAGTTTGATAATAGTGAAGTAGTGATTTAAAATCTTTAAACCACATTTTTACCATTTCAGGACAATAGTATGTTATGTTCTACCATATTTTTCAGTAAATTTACTGTATTATTTACAATTTATAAGCAGACTTTTTAACCGGTTCAAAGTTTCCTGTCATGCCTGTAATCTATTTTTATCCATTTCAAGCTGAACTGATAGCTAAGGTGTTCAGTATGAACACCAAAAAAATCAAGATTCAACTCCCAAAAATGAATTTTTGGTAAAATTTTAAAGTGTGGTACCCATCAATGTGTTCACTCTGTCAGGGAAGCCATCGTCTCAGAGTTGCTTCCGCCTGGGACACTATCGGTGAAAGGGTTAATTACATGTAGATCCACAATGTTAAGAACGGTCTGTTTGGTTTGAAAAGAGACAAACAATTGATCTTCAGGAAACTTGGCAAAACCATCAAGTTGTAAAGGGGTGTATAATCTGCATCCCCAAACCCGAAATCCTTTCTAGGGTTAAAATGTGTGGATAATACATGCCTTTTTACAGTAAACTCCTCCTCATAAAAAAGGGGAGAAAAAATAACTCTAAAAGATTTTTTGGAAACAGGTGTGCAAAAACAACAATATAATATAAACAGTCCTTACAAATTATTAGACCGAATTATCTGTCATTTACAAAGCTATTTTTATTCTCCTATGTTTATTTTTTACTGATTTGACTTTTTATTTTTATTTTTTTTTATATTGCTTTGTGACAAAAATAATTTATAAAAGTTAAAAAATAAAAATAAAAAGTCAGATCAGTAAAAGGTAAACATAGGATAATAAAAATAGCTTTGTAAACGACAGATAATTTGGTCTAACAAATCATATAATCTTTAAATTCTTGTCAGTATAATACAAGGCTCACAGACACTTACATTATAATTACCCAATCTATCAACTTTAATGGTTTCTGATTGGAGGACAGATTGTTCTACACGCTTCCGTAATGTTTCCACTCGTGAATCTGCATGAATAATTTCTTTACATGGATATTCTGTGGCTTTTTGGAAGAAAAATAAATCAGGACATAATCGTCTGCAAAAACAAAACAATGCTAAATCAATTTTTTTTCTTTTACAAAATTCATTAACATATACAATGTCAGGGTTGGCAAAAACCCAATTTTATGAGTATTGCCCAGCCCAGTGTATATATTTGTGATAAAAAAGAAACCATAACACAATTTTAACTATGTTGTTTTAGAAGAACACAAAAATAACATATTACCCAGTATTTCCCAGTATCACCCATTTCGGGGAGTATTGCCCAGCTCGGGAAAACCTGGGTTTTCCCACGAAAACAGTGACATGTTTTGTAAGCTAGTAGCATAAATATTGCTTATTTAATTTCATCTACTATCAATAAACTTTTCAAATTCATTTAATTCTTTTTTTTCGTAATTCTTTATTTTTGCAATTGGTACATTACATAATTATGTACATAAACACAATAATGAAGACAAACATGACAAAATAAAACATATACAGATACAATTAACACCCAGAACATATATTAAGGGGGTTTGCTACTCCATTTGAAAATAAATAGGATTTCAAATAAACATGATTTTATGTTAGAAAATTAAAAAGGAAATAACTTAAGTGAAAAAAATTGATAGGTTGATGATCTAGTTTTCGAGATTTAAGTGTTTGAAAATTTGGCGGGAAACCGGACTCCTCTGATTTTTCATAGGATTAACATTGACAAGGTTTGACCATGAATGAAGATGACAGAATAAATAGAATCCAATGGAATTTTTACAGAATGTTCACAAAGATGTATAAAATGAAATTATGGAAAAAAATTAGGGGGTCAGTGGGCAAAAAATTATAATACTATTAAATGGATAAAACCTGAGGATTCCGAAAATCTGACAAAAATCCCAAAACATGAGGAGCAAACCTCCTTAACAAATATATTTCATAAGAGAAGTGAGAAAGTATGAGAAACTGTAGTTTATATTATTAGTAAACAAAAATATTTGCACTTAGCACAAACATTTTAGTGGAAAATTCAAATTTTCATCAGATGCACGAGATGAATGCACAGTTTTAGACAACCAAACCACCAAAATATATTGAAATCCCTTTGACATTTAATAGAGCAGTCAAGTTTAATTAATCCGTTTGACATAGTAGAATGGAATAATACTGCTGTATTTATATATTCAATAAGATTGTCAAAATCATAGTTAATGTTTCTAAAGTAACACCAAAAAGTTTTATCAATATACTTCAAGTCCAAGTAAAATTATCTCCTCTGAATGTCAAAAATTTTCATATCACGAAATCACCAAAATTCACACAATTGCAGAGGATAAAGTTGTTAAGAAGTACTTGTTCAAATTCACCAAAAACAATTTTTTCATTAGTTTTTGATTGTTTTATATCAGACACATAGTCTGACATAAAAAGTCACTTGAAATACAAATCAGGGTCATGTACAACATATTTTGTAAGGCCTAACTACAATCAGTTATAATTTCTACCATACAAACCTGCAGTCTTTATCTATCTGTAGTAACATTTCATTGTCTTTGAAGTATGTTCCCCAGTTACTGTTTGGATTGGGATTGAGTGGCTGTAAATGAGTATATCAAAACTAATTTAGATTTCAATCAACATTAGTTATGAATTTTAGACCTGAATACAACAGATTGGAAGCCATATAACAGTTTGCCAATGTAATTTATATATAAAGACTGGAAAGGCTGCGTTGGAATTGTTATGATACATTTATTACCAAGAGACATAAACATGCTATTGCATGTAAAAAAAAATATTTAAGATTTTGGGATTTATTGAAGTTAGTTTCGAAAAAGACAAGGGTAAATTTGAGTGTAAATGGGCTTCCAAACTTTCATGTGTTGAAAAAAGCCTGTAACTTCAGATTGTTCAAATTAATATGATTAATAGGACTGGTGTTAAAATCCTACAAATGAGAGTATATTGAGATGCAATATCAAGAGAGTCTCTCAGAACCCTCTTTAAAGGTTGCCTACTTACATGATCATCTTCATGGGTACCAGTAGAAGCATCCAAGCCTGGTTTGACTATCATCTCTTCTACAAAGTGTGTATACAGCTTCCTGAAATATCAAAACCATAAAGGATTATGAAATACCATAAAAGATAACAAACTTTGACAACCCCTTTACATGTACATATACAACTTTAAACCTAGTACAACTAGCAAAAAATCTTGGTGCATGACAATTACTTAATGGTCCTCTAGAAAATAGGAAGAAATGTTCAGCTGACCAGGATCTAATAAAATTACATTTGTACTATCCAAGGAACTTACATACTTGTAATATAAGTATATGATGATTGATGAAGACTGTGTATGTGATGAATTTGAATCAGTTTGGGCTTTTGAATCACAAATTCCACATGCCTTCTTGTATCCTGTCCCACATTCAATTTTTTTGTAATGTTATTGTCATGATTGCTTGTCAATATTTTCAGACTTCTGAAATCTTAACAAATTTCATGTACAACAAGTTTCAAATTGAAAAATATTTATCAGTCCTTAAAGGACGATTTTATTCAAGGTCGACATTTTTTCATTATCCCTAAAATGTCAAGCTAACAAACTTAAGTACATTTGTGTTTTTTTCATAAACTTCAGTGGCAAGTTGGCCACAAGCAATTTTTGGTGGTCAGTGGTCAATCTCAAATTTAAGTAAGTTTTGGCCATCATTTAGAAGACTCACTTGAGGGATGCTTATGAGTCTGTTTTTACTGAGACATCTTCATTTAAAAAAGTCTTATTCAAAATTTCTAGAAACCTGATGCAAAGAATGCTGTTTATCTGTATACTTTACCACCCCTGTTTTAAAAATATTTTAACTTTGTTAATAAACAAAGGCAACCAAATTTTGCTGTTGATGGACACATCAATCTGTCTTGGTGCAACCCTTCATTATGACGATTTAGAATAAACTATAACTTTAAATGATGATAATTATTGAATTTTAAGCCCCCTTTCATTTAATACCAGTAATTATCATCATTATCAAGAATTTATCAGTCTGTCATTTTCCCTTCATCCTTGATGCATCTTTCCATGTGCATGGACTGTACAGATTAAAGACAGACAAGGGAAATCCCTTATTATATCCTCTTTTAACAGTTCATACCTTTGTTTGTTCAGCAAACTACTCCAATCACTTCTTTTAAAGGGGAGATAATTCAGCAATAACTGAAATTTAAACAATACAAATGAAGAAACTGTTAACTGAACAAAAAAAAAGATATAACTTGACACTTTTTACTTGGCATCCTATAGTCGCTTTCAGAAATTGGTGATTACAGAGTTATCGAACTTGACCACCAGGTGCCGCATAATCGTCCGCCATTAAGAGGGTGTAGACTCGATTTTTTACAGTGGCAACGTATGGTCATTTGTCCTGATTAAATTAATGAAAATAGAATTTTAACATTTTTATTTCAAACAGGTATCCGTTTTGAAAGAACATACATGTTCAAATTAAATTTCTATAAAATAATAAATTACAAAATGCACTTAATATAAAAATCAAGGTATTGTTTACCATTTTTTTTTTTTGCGTATTGGAGAATATTACATAATTCAGCAATTCATACTTCCGTTCAGGTTACAATTAACGGTTGTGTCAAGGTAGATTATTACACATGGAGGCATGACACGTGTCCTTAATATACAGATCAATGTAATTGTTTAAATCAATCTTATGATCCATTTATTGCTTCCACAAAGAAATAAAGGTAGTGGATTAAAATAAAATTTTTATTAACCACGTGTTTTGAAATTAAATTTCACAAATAATTTATTTCTACACATATATTTTTCTCAGAAATAGAACAAAGTACTATTCCGACATCACACAAAAAAACTTTCCAGTTGGACTGCACCTTTCTAGCACAAACATTATGGCTATATCTTTCGGTCGGAGAAAGTTAACTCAGGCCAATATCAAAATTTGGTAACTAGTCAATATTTTCATTGCATAAACCAATTTATCCCCGAAATATAGTTTGAATCCCATCTCAAAAGAAATTAAAGAAACACGAGTCATAAAATAAAGGAATAAATAGTTGCAACTATGTTATTTGAACTTTTTTAATTTCAACAAGTTGCACGCTATCCGTGAACTCAAATCTCAAATTATGCATTTCAATCTTTATTTTTTTCATCAATTTGCGTGAAATAATTTTGTTTCATGTAACTATTTTTTTATTTTTATTCTTTCAGAATGACATTCCCGTGCATTATTCAAATAAAAGAAATGCAGTTCAATTATATATTTGATGTCATTGTCTTGCCGATTTGTTGGAAAAAATAATATTACCAGAGACTATTTGAATTAAATATTTCTTTTTTTTCAACTTTATAAACTAATACAAAATGTTTCAGGGAGCAGATAATTCAAAAGCGTTCATCATAAATTTATGATCGTTTTTTATTATTCTGCTTAGCTGTATAAAAGTCCATTTCTACAATGTCATGAATGTTAGCAAAAATTTTAAGAGCTTGTTTATGCACATTAGAATCCTTTATAAAAAATATTAATATCCAATTTATTTTTCCAAACTTCAAGAATCCTTCAAATATTTCTTTCTGAAATAAAAATGATTAATTTATTAATCTAAATTACTTGTGAATTTGATTTCTTTTCCTTCAAAACAAAGTTCAGTTTTTTTAATCAACTTGTAAAATGTCGAACTTCTCTGCTTAATTAGCAATTATTTGTCATATATCAATATATATTAGGCGGTTTCTTTGATGTCATAAAAACTGTTTTATCACATAGATAGGTTTTGATCACTTTCTCAACAGGTGTTATTGGAGTAATTAACGGTTGAAGTATGACACCTGTATCATTAAACCTTATACCGATAGATCGGCAAACACCGAGGTGTTACGAACGTTACACCCTTCCGGTAACAGGTTCATTCGGAAGTCGGCAATGGCGGCAACCATGAATTTGTGAATAAAAAGGTCTATATTTAGATTACCAAATATACTGATTGGTCAAGAAAAACTTTAGAACTAATGTTTGAGGAATCAACAATACATATTCCTCCATCAAAAATATGTGCAGCTGTCTTTTTTATTGAACTAAGAATTAATAACTGACACTGTATATTTTACTTGTATTTCAATATTTTCAGATACAAATGAGATATGCTAAGAGACAAGAATGTTCTAAATGTTAACTATGTATATTCCATACCTTTGATACCTATACATGCATGAATTTATAGGAAGTTGGAAATGAAACATATTAAGTGTGTAAGATGCAATGTATCTTTGCCTGATGCATGTTTTGGCTTCCATTCATCTTGATTGAAATTTGATGAAAAAAAAAACAAAAACAAAAAAAAAAAAAAAAAAAAAAANACGTTTGATTTATCAACATCGTCTTCATGGTCTTGGTTATTGAAAGAAAAATCAGGCAAACAATTTTAACATGAACAATTTTTACATGATTGATGTACATACAACAACTTTTTCTGCTGTATCACCTTACTTTAAATCGAACGAAGTCAGGTCCTTAGACATAAAAGCCTCAATATATTCCTTAATGAGTACAAGATGTCACATGTGATGTCAACCCTGCAGATCTCAATAATCTATATGCCTCACATAAAAATTACACAAATTTTTCAAAGATAATAACACTTATATGTACAATCACATTGATAAAATTTAAAATGGCCATTACAGTTACTTCTTGGTGGGCGGACCTCAAAAGCAGACCAATGAAATTCATTTCTGCTTGATTTATATGGGTTAATAAAGTCTTGGATCAGATAAAAAAAGTCGAAAAAAAAATTGATTTCTTTACTGTTGTCCTGTGCCCTTTTCAAAATTGGTGTCTTTCACATAATTATTGACTAACATTTTGGTGTTTAATTTTGGCAAGTTAGGAAAAGCTGCCTGACCGAAGACAAATTTACAGGACCTACAGTTTTATGGCATAGCAGAAATGTCAATTTTTTACCTGACATTCGGTCCTGTTGACTGATAATTTTTGCCAGACCGACTTGAGTTTTGCCTGATTTGTCCTTCGGTCAGCAGTTTTTGATATGTCTGTGATAAAATGCCCTATTCAGGATTGGCACTCCACCCTTTAGAAAATCTGACTTTCACTAGTAACACTGTTTACCCTGAGTGTTTTTTCCCTTTCCATCCATTTTGCTTCTATCTTCCCAAGTCAAGTGTTTGCAGTCCATGTCCTTCCTCAGAAACACTTGTCAGGTTAGGCATATATTTTTCAGGGTGCTTCAGTAGCATATTGGTGATCATGAGCAATAAATAATAAAAAATCATCAATTAACATGATAAAATAAAAAAAAAATGTTAAAGACAGATTTTCATTGATTCATCTGGTTGCATTTGATCAGAAATACATTTGTAGCTCAGGAAATATAAATGACATCTGTCCCAATCTCAATGACTCATATTGTTGCTTGTTGTGCAGTGATTGAAGCAGCCCACAGACTGTCAAATGTTTGTTGGGAAGAATATGGACCTTACACACTTGAGTTAGGAAGATGCTTACCTTCCAACATAAAGATCTGTGGCAACTTTCACATCCTGTAGGTACAAATCAAATATAAACATGATAAAGGGAAATAAACAAATGAATTAATGTGAATCATTTAACTTTGATCTATATGTATAAATGTATTATGCAAGTTATGTACATGCTACTAATTCCTTTAATTTTTATTGTAATGACTGAGTTAGAGACAAAATTGACAAGTATTAAAATGTATGTAATTGTGGCACCACAGACAATTTTTTGAACCAACCATTCTATTTCTGAGTTGAAAATATTACAGTTATTTTGACATATAAGTTATTTTGATTTTAGTTCTGGTTCTGAATGACTTATTTAGTGACTAAAAGACTGGCTGTAGCTGAACATAGCACAGAACATTAGCTGATGCTGTAAAATAACTGAATATACTCATGATAGTATAAAAACATAGTTATCTCCACTGGTTTTAATGCCTCGGAGGCAGGCAATATAAAACAAGAGGCTCTCAAGAACCTGTATCGCTCACCTGGACCATGGCTGACATAAATAAAAGGCATTTCCAATAGGAAAAACAAAACACAAAATTAAGCAGAATACCTTTTTTCCCTAAAATTACAGTGTTCTTGTTTGGTTTCCATGGCAACCAAAAGCTCCACCATCCATTACAACCCATAACAGAACACCATTCAAAAAAAAATTTGGGCAGGGGTTCCCCTTATAATCAAGGTAATACATGTTGCTGAAATTAAAACATTCAGACCACAATTTAAATAAAAATTCAAAAATTTGAGCAGAGGTTCTAATTGGACTAGTAGTTTCTGAGAAGAAGATCTTTGAATGTATATTCCATAGGGTCCAATGCTGAAACTATGTTCCCGCTGGCGGCCATCTTGGATGAGGTATGGACCTGCTAGATACCCTTTTTGGAAGGGACCATCTAAGGGCCATTGTGACTAAGTTTGGTTATAATTGGACTGGTAGGTTTTCCATAGGGTCCAATGTTAAAACTATGTTCCCGCTGGCAGCAATCTTGGATAAGGAAGAGGCCTGCCGGATACCTGTTTTAGAAGGGACCATCTAAGGACCATTGTGGCTTAGTTTAGCTTTAATTGGACTAGTAGTTTCTGAGAAGAAGATCTTTGAATGTTTTTTTCCATAGGGTGCAATGTTAAAACTATGTTCCCAGCTGGCGGCCATCTTAGAAGAGGTACGGACCTGCCAGATACCTTTTTTGGAAGGAACCATCTAAGGACCATTGTGACCAAGTTTGGTTATAATTGGACTGGTAGTTTCTGACAAGAAGATCTTTGAATGTCTTTCCCATAGGGTCCAATATTAAAATTATGTTCCCCGCTGGCGGCCATCTTGGATTATTAGGTACGGACCTGCCGGATATCTTTTTTGGAAGGGGCCATCTAAGGACCATCCTGACTTAGTTTGGTTATAATTGGACTAGTAGTTTCTGACAAGAGGATCTTTGAATGTCTTTTCCATAGGGTCCAATGTTAAAACTATGTTCCCCGCTGGCGACCATCTTGGATGAGGTACGGACCTGATGAATACCTTTTTTGGCTGGGACTATCTAAGAACCATTGTGACTAAGTTTGGTTATAATTGGATGAGGTACAGACCTGCCGGATACCTTTTTTGGATGGGACCATCTAAGAATCATTCTGACTAAGTTTGGTTATAATTTTGACTGGTAGTTTCTGACAAGTCTTTCCCATAGGGTCCAATGTTAAAACTATGTTCCCGCTGGCAGCCATCTTGGATGAGGAACAGGCCTGTCAGATACCTTTTTTGGACGGGACCATCTAAGGACCATTGTGACTAAGTTCAGTTATAATTGGGCTGGTAGTTTCTGAGAAGAAGATCTTTGAATGTGTTTTCCAGATAGGGTCCAATGTTAAAACTATGTTCCCCACTGGCGGCCATCTTGGATGAGGTACAGACCTGCCGGATACCTTTTTTGGATGGGACCATCTAAGAATCATTCTGACTAAGTTTGGTTATAATTGGGCGGGTAGTTTCTGAGAAGAAGATCTTTGAATGTGTTTTCCCATAGGGTCCAATGTTAAAACTATGTTCCCCGCTGGCGGCCATCTTGGATTAGGTACGGACATGCCGGATACAATTTTTAAAGGGGACCACCCAAGGAGTATCACGACCAAGTTTGTTTCAAATTGGCCTGGTAGTTTCAGAGGAGAAGATCTTTGAATGAAAAGTTTACACTGGATAGATGGAAGAACATCTCTGGCCAAAAGGAAACATGGTACAGTGAAACCTGTCTTGAGAGACCTCTGCTATGAGAGACCTACCTCTTTTGGAAGACCAATAAATTTTGTCTACTATGTGTAAACTTCATATGAAATAAAACTCTTTTGAAAGACCACTTTCTGATGGCAAAAGGGGTGGTCTCTCAAGACAGGTTTCACTGTATAAGCAATGAAATGAAAAACGAGAGTTGATTTCCTGTTAGTTTCACTCTCTGCATTCATGAAACTTCAATCTGCTCTGTTGGGCTTAATTGAGACTCCTGTTGCTGTAGCCTGTATAGGGATTATATCAAGAGTCGAAAGACAATACTGTATGGAGATTTAAGGAGCCAAAATAGTTCATTTGTTATTCTGGTTTGTAAAACGACAACTCCATCATAGTTTGTCAAGTAAACATAGACCATTTGTTAATTGTTAATCTGCAAGTACTTCAAAACTGTAATTCATACATTGTATTCTTAACCTGGTACTTAAAAGTTTTAATATTTATTTTACAGATTTTAGAGACACAAATGGCTCTTTTGTAGTGTAGGCAACACAAGTGTTCCCATGGAACAGCCATCCATTAGTTACTCTTTCTAATATTAGCAAATCCTATGATTTTTGCAGATGTGTTTACTCGTTAACAAATTGCTTGTACCTGATCCGATAATGTTCAATGTATATATTTGTAAGTTAATATATTTGTAGCCATAATTAGGACAAACTTCAAATTGCAGTAGACTCCTGACCAGTGCTCGATAATAAAACATGTAAAATAGTGATTTTTTTACTTTCAATGCCATTTAATAAGTAAATCAGTTTACATCCATACATTTTAAAGTGGACAACCTAAGAATTCGGCTGGGACAAGAAGACTCTCGTATTTGATATGTTTTTGACAGGGCATGCATATTTCAATGTGACAGGTCTTGGAATAGATGGAAAATTCAG
>MJUU01011161.1:40258-61727 GCA_002080025.1 Modiolus philippinarum
AGTCCTTCAACATGAGACTGATACCTGCATTAGTTCTCAAACAAACACTGACCTGATTTTGGATAACATTGCTTCGAACATGGCGTAATTTTTTTTATCTTCGGAACCTCAAGTAACCCATCCCCACAGCATGATATCTCAACAACACTTTTTTATCTTTTGATACTGAATAAATTTAAGGTAATACTTTTGTCACAGGGTAACTAACTTATAAGTGAAAAGGGGAGTAGCGAAAGCGCAAATCTTTCCTTACCAGTACATAGCCTCTACACTATCAATACTTTCACAGCTTCCTCGTTGCAACGCACGGTAATTGGATTTAGTATCCGAGGCTGATATGAAGGGTATCTCGGATCAGCAAGTGCCCCAGAGATGTAGTGTGTAGGCATATCAGCGCATGGAAACGCCCTAGCACTCACTAATCTTGCCCCATCTATGGGATAAATAGTTGACTGGAGGAGAGTCATTAACCTTGTTCGGCAACTCTTCTTAGAGAAGGAAATCTTAGATGTAAAAACCTAGTCCTGTGGAGTCCATCAGTCACCTCGATATCTAGCAATAGGGGGTTGAACATTAGGTTAATTAGCTGATTCCGAAAAAAAAAAAACTGATTACGGAAACCGAAGCAACATTCAACGCTATTGAAAGATGCACCAATGTAACGTTCAGAATTCCTGATGACACATACGTTAAGTTTATTGGGAACCTGTACAAATGACGACACCTGGTGAAAGCCGCAAGAAAGTTACGTGTATGAAGTTGCAGAAACCATCCCTAACCACTCCTAAACACCACCTGAAATTAGGATGTTGGAATTTAAGAACCATGTACCAAACAGGAAAAACTGAAAACATCAAAAGAGAATTATTCTAGAATTAAAACATCAATATCTTGGGTCAATGAAATGCGCTGGACAGGTTTTGGAGAAGTGAAGACATACTTTACTAAGGATCAGAAAACATACATCATCGTTGGTTAGGCTTGGTATTTTACAAAACCAGCAGGAAAAGCCTGATAACATGGAACCCCATAAATTAGAGAATTATAGGAAAACGATTCTTCTCTAAGTTTGTAAAACTGACAGTTATTCAAGTCTACTGTAAAACCAATGATAGTAATGAAGACGAAAAGGATACTTTCTATTACAGAAAAAAATTGATACAGTATCAAAGCACGACATTGTCATCATTATGGGTGATGCAAAAGCAAAGGTTCGAACATCAAATGTGGGATGGGAAAGAGTAATAGGATGCAACGGATTCGGTAACATGAATGAAAATGGAGCTAGGCTTACAGAATTTTATCACTGAACAATTGTGTGGTTGGTTGTAAGGTTTTAAAACATAAAGACATTCATCAATATACCCGGGAATCACCAAATGGAAGAGGTAAGAATTAGATCGATCATATCATTATAAACGGAATATACAGAAGATCATTACTAGATGTAAGAACAATGCGAAGGACATATGCAAACAGTGACCATCACCTCGTGGTTGGCAAGATACAATTAAATCTGAAATTCTGAATAGGAACAGAAAACAAGCAAAAATGCAAGAAAAGCATATGGCATAAATAAACTTAAATCTCAAATTTTATGTAAGGCATTCCAACTTGACTTCAAAACCCTTTCCAGTCACTTAGAAAAATGAGACTTCAATAGACTCTCAATGGAAAAAATTTCACAGCACTACAATGAGCGGGCAGAAAAAAATCCTCGGATATAAAAAAACATGACAAGAAAGAATGGAAACCAGAGACCACAATTACAGCAATAAAAGAAAGAAAAAAATAAAACAAGAAATCAATCGGACAAGCTTTGAAAGAATTAAGGAAAGGGAAATAGAACAGTAAGAGAAAAGAATAAGGAGGTAAAGAGCACAGCAAAGGCTGATGGAAGGGAATGGTTGGATGACATGTCTTTGGAAGCAGAAGAAGCAGCATCTCAAAACAGATTGAGCGACTTACATTATCTCACAAGACAAATGATTAGCAGCAGAAGGAACAGAACTACTGGGGTAAGGTCCAAGAATGGCACTTTATTAATACAAGAAGGAGTACTTAAGAGATCGAAAGAACACTTTGAAGAAGTAGATACAAGATTATATCAGAATATTGCTAAATATATTCCTTTTCCACCATCGAGACTATCAGAACCTCTCCTATAACATCTAAGCAAATCATTAAAGCTAATACTATCAAGAAACTAAAAGACTGAAAAAGTCCCAGAACTTTTAAATCCTGAACTTGTTAAAGAAAGCATTGGAACTTCAACTGAAGACCTGCTGAAGTTTTTCAGTATTATCCTGGATGAACGGGAAGTACCTCTTGACTGGAAACGGTTTTAAATTGCCAAACTACCTAAGAAAGCTGATATCACTCTTTCTTACAATTGCAGAGGGAGATCTCCCCTGTTTGTACCTTCAAAAATCTTCTCTAGAATTGTAAAACTAATATAAAGAATAAAAGAAAGACTCGAACAACAACTGAGGGAAGAGCATGCTGCCATCCTAAGTGGACGGGGCACAACACAGCAAGTTAAAAAAATATATTGAGCAATGTCAGGAATGGAATGCCCCCATATACATTTACTTCATAGATTTGAAGAAGGCATTTGATAGCATAAAATTACAGAGATTGTGGAAGATGATCATACATTATGGTAAACCAGAGAAGTTTGTAACCATCATTTGGAAAATGTATGATGGAAGTAAATGCTGTGTTTTAGAGGATTGTAAAAATCAAAATGGTTCGAAGTAAAATCTGGCTTCATGTCAAGATTTCTTTTCATCGTCATTAAAGAGACATGAGTTGTCGAAATGGCTTTATGCAGAACCAAATAAAAAGTAAGTTCGGTATTTAGTTATTGTTGACTGGATAACGAGGAAAAAAAAAAAAAAAAAAAAAAAAAAAAAAACCAGGGGAATGAGATCGAGGTTTACAAGCATACTCGAAGATCTAGATTATGCTGATGACCTCGCCTTATTATCATGTAAATTTCCTTTTTACAAGAGAAGACAGAAATATTACAAAGCATAGCCATATACACCGGTCTCAACCTCAGCGCCGAAATATAAACACGACAATGAAACAATGAGACAATAAGTGTGAATTGTAAAAACAACAAGATAAACATAACAGGAAGTCGAGGACACAGACCCCTTGTACCTGGCTGCTAATATCGACAAAAGGTAAGGTACTGAATCTGACATAATTAGAAGACTTGGGCTAGCTAGATCGACCTTAAACGAATTGATTCAAATATGGAAGTCATCATAATATAAAACTGTGCTTCTTCAGCACCAATGTGATATCTTTACTACTATACTGCAAAGAATTATGGCTAATAACAAAGAAAGACGAAGAGAGATTAGACAACAGAAATGCCTTCACAGGATACTTAACACCTATTGCCAAAGAAGATCTCCAATGACTTTTATAAACGGACTAAGACCATGAAATTGTAAATACCATCAAAGTCCGGAGATGGAAATGGATACGTCATATCCTGCGAAGAGGCAACCATAGAAAAATCAGAACTACACTGACTTCAACACTCGAAGGAAAGAGGAAAAGGGGGAACAAGAATACACATGGAGAAGGACGGTAGAAAGTGACTGGAACCAGCTAGGGTGGAACACATGGAAGAGAGCTGAAGTGGTGCTATCAGATCGGCGAGGGATAAAGCAGGCCTCACGAGTCCTTAGGGCCCAGAGAGAATATGTATATGTATGAATATTTAATACTATTACGTTGAAAGAGTTTTGAAAGCTAGTTGATTTCATATGACTGTTTCAAAGAATACTGGCTTTGGGATTTGTGAAGTCAAAAATATAAAAGTTAGTCCGTCCTTGGCGATTTAGTGTCAAAAATGTTGACTCAGCTTTCTGTCTGCAAACTTTAAAGGAATAGAGTGCATGATGGTGTTGTAATACTAGGGCGTCAAGAAGTGAACTATATCATAAAACTTTGTACTGATGGTAATTATGAGAGAATTATTGCTGTACAGATCGATAGTGGCCATCTTACGATTTGTTTTTAAGAAATGTTTATATTCTGACAGCTGCTTAATTATTGCTCATCTGCAACAGATTATACAGCCTGTCTTGATATTTTACACTGAATTTCTATAGAGATACTCATGAAATATGTATTGTAGGGGAAATTAATGCCACATTGTCAATACAGCGAAACTCGAAACAGGATAAAATGCTCAAGACATTTGTGGAAGAGGGGCTTTTCATATTTTAGGGTCTGGCAATCATGTAACATACTGCCATGTCGAACGAAAATCAAGAATAGACTATTGTCGAGTAATATGAATACCGTCTGTTTCAATCTTGTCTTAATGGCTTGTTTGAGATTTTTTACTTGGACTGCACTTATGTAGGTGTCAACTCGTTTAAGGCTTCTCTGTCTGGTGGTTTGGCTTGTTTCTTCAGGAAAGGCATGACTGCCTTAAATAGACCACCGAATTTGCTACATAATCCCTGTTCATATTGACCGTTCAATAGATTGCCCCCTCTCTTCCTGACACTGGTATTATTTTCCGCAAAAAAACTTAAGCGTGTCGCCTCCTATCTTCGTTCTATCAACGTGCAATACAAATACAGAGAATGGAACCCTTAGTTAACGGCTGACATGTACGAGAGGTCTTTGAAATTTCCGGGCAAAAAGGTAAGTCTTTCAAATTCTAGGAGCAATTATATAAACAGACTTATGACGTAAAGTTGCAAATTTCCGATTGATCTCTAATCCATAGCGTCATTTGTGACTTACTCCGCATATCTTCATTGTAGATACTCTTTTTTTGGTTCTTAGTATGTTTCATAACTTTTATTTTTTGGCGATTCTCTTGAGGGATGCATAATATCCTTTGGTAAGTGCTGTCGCGTGTTTCTCATGATGTAGAGTTGTACATCCTGTGTTTAAGCATGTTTTTTTGTAACTTTTTATTTTTTCAAATATTTACAAATCCTACAAGAGTGTGTAAATTTACATTGCATAAATATTTGTATATATGGAACACTTAAAAGAGGAAGAAAGAGAAAAGAAATTATAAAGTATGCCCTATTTGTACAACACATCTTATAAAAAGGAAATCTTTACAGTGTTTAAGTTTAGAAGAAATACCAGTAACACGAAAGAAGAAAGATAGCCATGGTCCATATAAAAGTAACTGTTAAACTTATATGTACATATATATATGATCCTATAATTATCAGCATAACAGTAAAGGTGTAACATAACATCAAATCTTTTGTGCACCTCACAGTCACTGTCCAATATACTGTGCACAAGGAAAAAAAAATCTACAAACCATATTATTTATAACTTATATACCATGTCTATCAAGTACATTACTAAGAGCGGACCACTTATTTTCAACTCTTGTTTTAACTGCAGGTGGCTTTTGAAATGAAGCGGACAGTTTCTTAATTTTATATGCAATTTTTAATTTATTTATTGCTCCATCTAGGGTTGGTATTTGATTTATGAATCTACGGCTATATATGTAGTATTTAACTATTGCAAAAAAACAAAAAAAAAAAAAAACAAATTGAGAGATACTTGATCAATATCTAAACCTAAAATTAAATTTCTTCCTGAGAGGGGGATATTTAGATCACATCTATTATGCAGAGTTTAAGCCAAGTTTAGCCACAATGTTTTAACCAAGTAGCAATCCCAAAATAAATGAATAATAGTCTCTTTAGTCTCGTTGCAAAAGCTACATAGGTCTGTTTCCTTAATCTTACATTTAAATGAAAATGTACATTTTAATGAAAAAGGGTCAATCAGAGATTGCAACCCCCCCCCCCCCTATCACCTTTTTGGACCCATACTAAAGTTTTTTTGAAAATGTATATATAGGAATCATCATATAAATTTCATTTAAAATTAAAGATTTTTGCAGTCTTACTATTGAAAACAATTCCAATTGTTGTAAGGAATTGAAAAAGATATGGTTGCTAGGTTGAATTCCAAAAAATAATGTGTCTTTAAGACTTTCAGGAAATGTACTCGAACAAGAGCAGAAGATTTTAGCAGTCTTTTTATTGAAAACAATGATTCGTAATATGAGGAACTAAAAAGGTATGGTTGCTAGGTAGAACTCCAAAAAATAACAGGTCATTGAGAGTTTCAGGAAATTTACCAAAATTAGAATCAAATATTTTTGCAGTCTTTCTATTGAAAGCAATTATTCTTAATGTAAAGAAGTGAAAAAGATATGGTTGCTACGTAGAATTCCCGAAAATAACAGGTCTTTGAGAGTTTCAGGAAATTTACCTAAATTAGAATTAAAGTGTTTTGCAATCTGACTTTTGAAAATGATCATCAGTACTGTTGGGAATGGAAAAAGATATGGTTGCTAGGTGGAATTCGAAAAATAACACGTCTTCAAGACTTTCAGGAAATTTTCAAAAATAAGAATCAAAGTTTTTTGCAATCTGACTATTGAAAATGATCATTATTACTGCTAGGAATTGAAAAAGATATGGTTGCTAGGTAGAATTTCAAAAAATAACAGGTCTTTGAAAATTTCAGGAAATTAACCAAAATTAGAATCAAAGTTTTTTGCAATTTGAGTTTTGAAAATGATCATCATTACTGTCATGAGGGGAAAATATACGGTTGCAAGGTAGAATTCAAAATAAATAGCAGGTCTTTAAGACTTTAAGAATCAAAGTTTTTTGCAATCTGACTATTGAAAATGATCATCATTATTGTTAGGAATTGAAAAAGATATGGTTGCTAGGTAGAATTCCAAAAATAACAGGTCTTTAAGACTTTCAGGAAATTTACCAAAATAAGAATCAAAGTTTTTTGCAATCTGACCATTCAAAATGATCATCACTACTGTTAGGAATTGAAAAAGATATGGTTGCTAGATAGAATTCCGAAAAATAATGTGTCTTTAAGACTTTCAGGAAATTTACCAAAATAAGAATCAAAGTATTTTGCAATCTGACTATTGAAAATGATCATCATTATTGTTAGGAATCGAAAAAGATATGGTTGCTAGATAGAATTCCAAAAAATAACAGGTCTTTAAGACTTTCAGAAAATTTACCAAAATAAGAATCAAAGTTTTTTGCAATCTGACCATTCAAAATGATCATCCCTTCTGTTAGGAATTGAAAAAGATATGGTTGCTAGGTAGAATTCCAAAAAATAATGTGTCTTTAAGACTTTCAGGACATTTACCAAAATAAGAATCAAAGTTTTTTGCAATCTGACTTTTGAAAATGATCATCATTATTGTTAGGAATTGAAAAAGATATGATTGCTAGGTAGAATTCCCAAAAATTAACAGGTCTATAAGACTTTCAGGAAATTTACCAAAAAAAAAGAGTCGAAGATTTTTGCTATCTGACTATTGAAAATAATCACTGATAAAACAAGGCACCAAAAAAGATATGGTTGCTAGGTAAAATTCCAAAAATATAATGGGTCTTTGAGAGTTTCAGGAAATTTACCAATATAAGAATCATATTTTTGAAATTTAAGTGTTCATACTAGCGGATGACATTAAAGAGTTGCTTTATTATATGATTTCATGTTAGAATTTCAAAAATTATTTGTCTTTGACATTTTCAGGAAATTTACCAAATTTGGCACCAATGCCAAAATTGTAAATTCTTATCTTGGATTCCAAAAGCATTTCAAGTAATTCCCCATGAAAAAGTAAACCACAAAATAAAAATTGTACTTAAAGTTCCAATCATATGCTGAGTACTTATTGTTATAAGTTTTTTGGTCCCTTATTGGCATGCCCCCAGGAGTCATTCCAAATGTCCGCTATCAAAAGCGAATTAGATAAACATGATGGAACTCATAAAGAAAGTTTCAGCTTCCAAACATAAATACTTCAGAAGATTTCGCACATTACTGGATAACTCGAAATACAATTTCACTCATTATTCCGCCCTGAGGGCAAATTTCAAAATTCCGAAACCTTCGGCACAGACAACTTTTATAGTGTTACTTATACCCTTAAAACCAGGTTTCTGCAACTTAAGGTGAAAGAGGAGTTCTAGCTGAATCGTTTTTTTTTCGTTTTTTGGACCCCCTAGAGGCCATGCCCTGAGGGGTCACACGAAAATTCCAACACCCTCTGTGAAGTTGCCACATAATATGTGAGACAATTCCCGGGTTTCAACTTTCTACCCCAAATAGCCTAGGAGATTTCTTCGTTTATTGGATATAGCGAAAATTCGTTTTCGCCCATAATTTGCCCCCAGGGCGTTTGACTCCGAACCCCTAGAGCGCTAGTGCAGATCATACTCTAGTATGGTGCCAAGTTTCAAATTTCTACCTCTTATAGTTCCAGAGCTATCGGGGAGCACTACACACATACGTACGTACGTACATACGGACGGAGTGCATTACATAAACCCCCGCTTTCGCTAAGCGGGGGATAACAACCTTGAATTTGTACTTAAACTATGATTTAATATTTTATACTGAAAAACAATATATTTGTTGTTTTTTTGTACACTTAAAAAGTGACATATAGATTTGTTCCCAGGAGTTTATAGTTTGGTTCAAAACTTCATTCCATTTCAATTGCTTATCCAAAGGATTTTCTGCAGGTGTTATGTTCATCGATGTTCATCGATGAGGTCATTTATAAGGAATATACCTGAATTACACCTTTTATCATAAGGATTGGGTCAAAATTTTCTCCCCTGTTTCTGCATTTTCAGAGCATAATTTACTCCAATTATTAAAGATACCTCTCCAAAAAATTTTTAAACTTATTTTCAATTGATCTGATATCTAGAGGATTCATAAGCAGAATTTTTACTGCTCCATATTCAACAATTAGAGTGTTCAATGGTAATTGGTGGAGTGGATCCAGTAATTTATTTAACCACGTCATCTTAAGTGAATAGCAAAAATACTTGACGTAAGGCATTTTTAGGCCCCCATTTTCATATTTGTTAATCAATATGTTTCGCTTTATTTTATCTGGTTTGTTGTCCATTAGAATCTAAAAAACATGGTTTGTATTTGGTTAAAAATCTCCTCAGGGGGATTTGGTAAAACTGTTAATGACTGGATCAAGATGGGCAAAGCTAGTGTTTTGATTACTATTATTTTCCCAATATATGATAAGTCTATAAAACCTTGAGTCCAATAAAGCTTGTATTTTGACTATTTTTTTCTTCACAATTTACTACTGTTTTATCTTCTCGAAACATATCAAATTTTATTCCTAGTAGTTTAAATTTCCCAGAATGGTTCCAATTAATATTTGCTTCTTGTAATATGCTTTCATTTGAGTGCTTTTTTGAGCCAATCCATATAGCTTCAGTTTTTCTAGATTAGCTCTCAGGCCAGCACATTCTGAAAATGTTTTAAGTTTATATAGAGATTTCTTCAGGGAAGTTTGATCATCATCTAATAAAAGAGAAGAGTCATCTGCATACTGACTTAATAAAATTCCGAATCATGTACTTTTATTCCATTTATTTCTGTATCGTTCTTTAGTGCTGCAACATTAACTCTAGAGCCAAAATAAACAGATAATAGGATAAAGGATCCATGATGAACGCCATGTCTGACTGAAAAAAAAATCTGAACAATGCCCATTATAAGAGATATAACTTTGGATATCTTTGTAAAATATCTCTATCCATTTACAAAAATTTGGTCCAAATTCCAGAAAATTAAGAGTTTTTAGTATGAAAGACCACTCAAGAGAATCAAAGGCTTTTTCGAAATCTAATAAAACAAGGAGACCAGGAATTTGTACCTCTTCCATTTTTTCTAATAAATCAAACACTAGTCTTGTGCACTCTCCAATATATCTACCCTTTATAAAACCTTGTTGGGTTTCACTAATGATATTATAGAAGAAGGGTTTTATTCTATTTGCAAGTGCTGCTGAGGCAATTTTCATGTCAACATTGAGCAGTGTTATTGGTCTCCAATTTTTTAAATAACATTTTGATTGTCCTTCTTTTGGGATGCAAGTAATTAGACCTTGTCGTTGACTGATTGAGAAATTTCCTTGTTCAATTCTATAAGTAAAGGACCTAATAAGGAAAGTGTGGATATCATTCCAGAAAAACTTGTAAAATTCAGTTGTAAATCCATCAAGTCCGGGTGACTTTCTGTTTTTCATATTTTTAGAGCGATTAAACATTCATTATAATTCAGTTCACCCTCCGCCAAAGTTTTTTCATTATCTTACACTTTGGATAAGAAAGGGTTGTCAGAATCACATGACTCTCATCCAGAATTTGGTTTGATGATGATTATAAGGTTTCATAAATTTTTTTCTGTTCATTTAGTATTTGAAATTGGTCTGTTATTTTATTTTCTTTATCATCTATGAGTTTCGGAATTATTTTTTCTTGGAAATATCTTTTTTCTAAATTATAAAAATAATTTGTACATTTTTCCCCTTCGGCTTCCCATTTTGCTTTTGCTCATGATCCCTTGAACCCTCTTTTCCCTAAAAATTTTCAATTCATCTTCTCCCTTTTTGATATTTTCTTTTATTTCTTCTGATTGGTCTGTTAAGTATGCTTCTTGGGCCTCTTTGAACTTAAACTCTAATTCTTTTTCCCCTGCAGAATTTTTTTTTCTTTATGTATGACGATCGCGAGAACGATATTGTTTTCCCTCTGATCATGCATTTGAGTTCCCAGAAAATATGTGGATTTAAGGATAATTCTAGTTCATTTAACGGGATATTTTCATTATATGTTTGACTATATTGAATAACTGTTTCATTTATATATTCTTTAATTTCTTGAATGTAGTCTTTATCATGTAAAAGACTATTGTTGAATTTCCAAGTTCCCTTCCCCTTGATTTGGTCATTAAATTTAAAAGTCAGATATACTGGAGAGTGGTCTGACCTGTAACTAACACCTATATCAGTTTTGTCTACAAGATATTCTAAATCACCGGATATTAAAAAATAATCAAGCCTACTTTGTTTTTGGTTTGGACCATGCCAGGTAAATCTTTTTATATCTGGGTTTCTCAAACGACAAATGTCTCAAAGGTCCATAGACTCTTTCATTTCTTTTATTTGAGAATTTGCTTTTACGTTATTTTTGGACCTATAATTTATAGTGTCTAAATCGAAATTCTGAACTACATTCCAGTCTCCAACAATTATAATGGAAGAATTTTGAAAATTATTTACGTAATCCTGAATTTTGCGATAGAAATCGGGGGAATCATCATTAGGGCCATAAAGCGCAACTAATATTATACGATACTCATGAGTGGTCATATCAAGAATTATGTAAATACCATTTTCATCAATTTTTGTTTCGTGAACTATATATTGGAATTTATTATTAAAGAGAATAGCAACACCTCTTGAATTGCTGGCATGAGAGCTGAAGTTTGCTGTGTAACCCCATTCCTGTTGCCATTGCTTCTCTCTCAAAGTTGAACTATCGGTATCTGTCAAAATTTTAAATGTCCGAAATTTTGCGATAACGCAAGAAAATATGTTTAAGCATGTTATACCATTTCTGCAGGTACTGCATTTCGGCGAGCCCTATCTCCAGTGCACATCCAAATCAAACATCCGAGGGCAATCGAGGGTGGTGAAATTGGCCAAAGTGTTGTTGGGATAAGAGTCAATGGAACTGTTTCCCACGTTATACATGTATACACAAGCTTATGATGAAGGGTGGGATTCATTGATAAACACCCTAAGCAGCTACTCAATACGACTGTTCACAAATGTTTCGATGTCCGGTCGTTAAATTGTACGTGCTGAAAATAATGACTGCATAAAAAACGATGACTTAATACAGGTATACGATCTCCGATTATTTTTCGTCCAAAAACAAACCAAAAGCCACCGTTGTTGAAGATATCTATCGTACTAGGTCAGGTTGTTAGTTCATCTCTTGTTTTTAAGACGACCTGAGAATTCAATTATTCAATGTCTCGGGATAACTCAACCAAATGGTCAGATATTGAGCTCTTCTTCCTTTTTCACTTTTTCAAAATCGATTCGGTATTAAAGACGTCGTCCTTTTTCACAATTAAAAAAAATGTAATAAATACCTTCTAATTTTTCTCCAAGATTATCTTTTGACGACGTACACTAGAGGTCTTGTTTCTTTTCACCATATCAGTGTAAACAATCCTTCTGAACAGTGTGGTAAATATATTTTCTTGAATGCACTGTTGGTTATCGGACTCGATCGCATGGAACAACGACATACTTTTTGATAGGTCCACTTCGGCCATAGAATCTTTAGGCTACTATTGACTGCTTGATACCACCGATACTTTAATGAATCATGTGGTTATAGGAATCAATGATTTCATTCAACACTTGTCAATAGTATTGGTTTACTCATTATGCCTGTTAAATAAACTTCTTTAAAACAAATTCTGAAATAAACCATGAACGGATATAGAGTAAATGAAATACCCTGAATTGGACGTCTTTCTGATTTAAAGATGACTTTAAAAGCTTCTTCTACGAAACTATTTCCAATCTTGCATTTCATTTGAGTGACCCATACATGTCTTAACATGGCATTCATGCATGTAAGTAAATATCTGTAACCTTAATCATACGATGCTATCTTAGTCATGTCTACTTATAATAATCAGCTTTCTTTTTTTGATCCAAAGCATAGACGAGCACTTTATGTCAGGTAAATCTTCGTCTAGTCGGTTTTTGTAGTGTATATGCATCTTAGGTCTATTTCCAAGCACGGACTTCTTTTTTATATAAACTAATTCAACTCACCATAAATGGTACGATAATTTCAACTGGCACAGAACTTACTAATCTGATTTATTAAAAGGACTCCACTGTTCTGGCTTAGGGGTTAAAGACACCAGCGTTGATCGAGATTTTTGGGAATTCTGGGTCTTCTTGGGATCTGTTTCTTGTGTTTATAGATACATCTCTCCATCTATCTTCGCTACTAATGAAATCTTGCGGGATATTCGCACCTCGTCAAGCATTTCTGAATATTTCCTATCCCTTTGGACTAATTATTTGCGTTTCCGCAACATATCGTTGACAAATTTAACCACATTGCTTCTTTTCACGCTGTTACCTTTGTTGATTAATGATCTTCCATTATGCTAAGATATATATTATTTTCCTTTCATCTCGTTGAACACGAGTTATTTCTAATGGATCGTCATGTGTGGGAGGTTTATTCTAGTCTTACATGTTACGTTATCGAAATAGGGACTGATCGTGAAATTTAAAGCGTCCGATAACGATAAGTATCCATCGCCTGAGCAAGTCGGCCTACAGGAAAAGTTTGGAATTCATTCGTACGAAAACGGAAGCTAGAGGAGCGAAAAAACCTATATTCGACCTTTCTCTAATAAAACTTTCTTTTTTAAAGACAAATGAATTCTGGGTAAGTGTTTCAAAATATCAATGTTAGGTAATCCTTCGTAGAATTGAAACCGTCTATGGTGTCCTATAGGGATTGATATTCACCAAAACATCGAAGAATATGTGAGCAGTAAAGCCTTTATTTGGTTTGCAGCTTTAGAAGTCATATTATGATTGAAAATAATTGTGAACAGCACCTAAATAAAACATGAACCTAGGATAAAAATTCGGATTGAAGCTTTAAATTTGTCCACAAGGGACGGATCTACCGGTAAATCAAAGAACTGTTTTAGGATCGTATCAGACAGAATTTTGTGAAGCCTTGAATAATAAGGCGGTCGAGCGATAAGTCTTCCTGATGAGAAAGTCTCCATAATTGGTGCTAGCTGTCGCGTAAAGATTTAATTGTGAAACATATTATGATATTTCTGTCCATGTTGGGAAAATTGATAAGTCTGAAATTAAAGTCGTCCCTTTTGTCGTACATTTTAGTACTGAGATGACTCTTCTCGTATTGTACGTCCAAAAAAGAAGTAGATCTATGGTCATGAACAAATTGTGACTTTAAGATGAAGAACAACAATAAAAGCTTTGTTCAATTGCTTGGTTCTAACATGTTTTTCTAGAGACTTTGTCTCATGTTAATGTAGAAAAGATAACAGGAAACTTACAACGGTCTAACATTACAACCACATGCCACAATCTACCAAGGAACTCCACAAGAAAAACAATAAAATGACAGAAGACAAACATAGACAACGACAGGAACTCAGGATAGCCGGACTTGATACCGACACTAGCAACAGCTAGCTGTAGGCTTAAATCAGTTTATGGGTACCCAAACCTTCCCTTTCTCTATCCCGTTTTCATAAAGTGTAATAAACATGCGCATTTACTACATATCATTTCATTGTTCATCTAGTGGTTTTTGTTATTTCCTTTATCTCTTATTCTGGAAAGTATATAGGATCCAATTACCAATAGAAGTATTATTGATGAAAAGAACATCATTAATATATCTATAAGTGAGAATGAAGGATCTAGCATCTTTATTTTATTCGTTTTTACAAGTTCCTGAAGAAATTTAGTCTCGAAAGTATTTTTTATGCCAAAGAATTACAAAAAGTGGTGAAAAAAAAAGGTCTACAATATCAAAACGATTTTGAAAACGAGAAAAAAAAAAGACGTGATCAATATCTGGTCAAGTGGTTAGGATATCAGTAGATGTTTCTTAGTTGATTTTTTAAGTCAAGCGTACAAAAGAGAGCATAAGGAACGATCAAGGAACTCGGGATTGTCAGACTTTGTACTGACATTAGCAAAAGCTAGCGGTAGGGGTTAAACTGGTTAATTGGTACCCAAAATCCCCTTTCTCAGTTATAAACATACAAACTACTAACTCCATGGCCAATATCTTCAAAAAGAAAAGAACAAGACAGAATGCAATTAAGAAAGATGGATCAAGAAGTGATCGGCGCTCAACTGCCGGTTAGAACAAGGAACATATGTGCTAATAAAACACTATCACACTAAAAAAGATATAAAAAATCAAACTCAAAACTTCTTGTATGGTTTGGTAGAAAATCATCATGCGTTTCAGAAGACATCGACAGAATCAGTGAGAGGCCAGTGTACCGGTCAAATAATCATTATATATCTTACAATGCCTAGAAAAAGTTCCATAAACTTTTATTCCTACAACACTTTGGCCAGTTCCACCACCCGAATATCTCAGATGTTGGTTTTGGATGGTACATGGGAGATAGAACTCACCGAATTACCCGTACAATGTAAGAAAAAAAGCGAAGGTAGGATACAGTATACGATTAAACGTTACAAGAAACACACGCTGGTACTAACCGAAGTATATTAAAAATCCCCAAAGAGAATCGTCAAAGCATTCGAAGCTATTAAACATCACTTAAGCCTGTAGAAAAGGAGTTTACCATGGATATAAGCGAAGCAAGCCAAAAAGTGACGATATTGGCGAGATTAATAGTATTTAATAATAAGTGTCCGTTTATAAAAGTGAACATAGAATTTGACAGACTGACTTTTGTGTCCGGAAATTTCGAAGCAACGTACGGGTCAGACTTCACGGAGAACTCACTTCTCTGTATTTGTATATTGCCGTTGTTAGATAACTAAAAACCGAAGTTACTATGAATTTATTTTCTGCATATGTGCATTTCGACAACTTATGTCTCTTCAATGCAGATAGAATCTAATTGTTTGGAAGACCATGAACTCAAAGATGTTTAAAAGCTGAATAACCAATATGATCTAAATGTAAAGCGAAAAATCAGCTAAGGACAGAGCTTTGCACGAACGAGATACTCCTTAGTTTTCAACAAAATTTACAAAAAATAGATATTTTAAGGTTCCAAAAATTAAATGGGCTTTCGGGTCAGCACCGAAATACTGACTACTTGGCTGGTGAATACCCTCGGGGACTAACAGTCCACCAGCAGTGGCATTGACCCAGTGGTAATAAATAACTAAATACCGAAGATACTGCGAATTCATTTATGCATGTGATCATTTCGACAGCTTATGTCTCTTAGGATGGGAGGAGCCGATCAGGTTTCTTTGCTGAGAACAATACCACCGTTAGGATGAGATCGAGAAATGAGGATGCTTTTGATCCTACCCGATACTGCACTTTAGCACAACGTCGATTCAGTGACATCCAAAATAAAGAAGAGACGACATACGACAAGTCATTTCAATCGAACGAGGACCAGTAGTGGTGGCACTTCATTGTCGTAAAAAGATTTTTAGAATGAGAGGCTCTATCACAGCAATCTGAATATTTTACAACAATCCGGAAAAGGACATCCGATATATATTCAGCGAGTGCTTCAGGATTATGTAGCATAATTAATGGTCTGTTAAAGGTGGCCATGCCTTTGCTGAACAAAGGAGCCAAAACATTAGGCAGGGAAGCCTAGAAAGTGGGATTGATACTAGCATGAGATAAAGTCAAAGGAATCAAATCTGAAACAAGCAACCAAATAAAGATTGAAACAGATAGGAGCCAAAATACTCGACAAGGCAATCAAATACACTGGAACATCAGGGCAATGGGCTATAAAAAGACCAAAAAGGACAGAAAAACGCAGACAACCTATGACCAGTAACCAGACATCATATCACATCGACGGACTTTGTTGGATAATGGCTGATACATATCCAGTCATGTGAGTAAGCAAAATGGGAATTTATTTGGGGTATCTCAACATGGAACATGGATCAAAAAAGTAGGATGCCAACATTTATGGAACAACAAGTACCCGATGAATTTGTTATAAAAGTGTGTCTATTACGATTAAATGGATTAAGCTAAAACTAATCTTTCTCTTGAAGCCTAAATCACAAAAGCAAGAGGACCGGTAAATTTATGGATACAGTCCCTGTTTAGTGACATAATTGTAGTTTCAACCAAATATTCGTATCCCTATCCACCATTTAGATTCGGTCCCGCTGCCAAAAATCTCAATTGATTGGTGTAATGTGGATACTATTGACTATGTCAGTGGTAAAAATGAGAGGAAAATAAGAGATTCGCTATACGAAAGGCATTGATTTTCGAAAACAAGATGGTGCAAATGATGGGAAAGTTACGTTTAAATTGATTTTATTTTTATTTCATGTTAAATGAATTAAGTTTGAATTAGAATAAAACTGGGATGCAAAAAATGTATTGTCATGATGGGATATGCCGACATTTATAAGATCAAGATCAAGGACATCAAGTCTCCTGTACGAAAAGTTCAATTAAGTCAAGCTATTTGCATTGGACATGTCAAAGCGTTAGAGAAGACGACTACAAAAACCCTCTAAGAACAACAGAAGTCAAAGTGGAAACCGTTCCGAGAGGAAACACAAATTATTTCGAGACCCTTTTGGTAATTTATTCCCTATCAGCTTTCACACACATTTCGGTTTATGGATTTCCAAAATGTTTTGATTGTATCTGCACTAAAGAGACATAAATTATCGAAATGCGCATTTGCAGAAAGTAAATTAATATTAATTTCGGTATTTTGTTATTCAAGATAAAAGGATTACTATTTCAAAAGAGGACAACGGCAAAGGATACAACTTGTTTGGGTTTGATTTGAACCCCGACATGTCGGAAGTCCGATACAGAAGTTGATTTTGCCGAGGCACTTCTAACAAATGAATTACTTACTGAAACAGCACCCCGTAGCAAGCCCGGTTTAGGTGAGTGCAAGTAATATAATACCTCGTCTGGTAAAATTTACGTACGGCTCTGATTGGCAACTTGGACACGGAAAACCGCAGAGGACAATATTTGGTAGCAATTAATATCGACGCCAATTCAAAATTAGAGTTTTACGATCCTTCAGGAAAACTGCCAACTGGTGGAAACCTTAAATAGGAGATGCATCATGACATTATGATATGAAGTGGAAAGTTTCATAATGATTTATAAGTAATTTAGTATTACTCTGTAACAATTATGTAAATGAACAGCAGACGTCAGATCATATATAAAACAGTAGGTAATAATGTAAATAGAATAAAAGGAAACACCTACAATCGCTGAAAAATACAGATACCAGCGAACTGTACAAGAGAAGGTGTACAATATGAATTTCTAAAAATAATCATATAAATGTATTCCGTAGTTTAAGAGGAGCTGCTGATAAAAAGAGGATGAACAGTCGAACAGTCGGATACAACGAACACTTAATAGCTCAAGCTGTCATTAGGTCTAGCACGTAATTAAAAAAAAAACATAAAAAAAATAAAGTCCGTTTTTAATTAAATTGTTGCGGATTATGCAGATTATTCATATAAATAGAGCTCTGCAGTGAATCAGATTGACCTGCAACAAACAATCAACATAGCGAATACAGTAAAATAAAAAAAAAAGAAATTCAATGTAGCTATCAGAACATCCTTTCACTCTATTTCAGCTGGCCATGTGACAAGGGCCATGCGGGGGAGCAGATCATGATACCTCCCGTTTTTGCAAGGGTTCACACTGATATTGAATTAGTTTCGTGTCCATCTTGTCCATTCTTGGTTATTTATTTTGTCTCTATCATGCTGTCTCAATTCGTACTGGATATGAATTGCCGTGTTTTTTTATATTTATGACGTTAGAATTTCCCATTTCTCCCTTTTTGTTTCGGTAGTCGTTTGCACATGTATTCACCATCAAAAGTTTCAGATAAACGGACTTCAGTTGCCACTTCTTAAAATCAAAGCAATGATTATTATAGTGTTTTCAAATTGACAATTTATCAAAATCAAGTCCTCGCAACATTTAACACATTTTGCAAAGCCACCGCGTGATATAATACGATAATTACATTGTTACTTTGTTTGGTAACGGTTAATTCAGCATTTTGAATCGATTGTTAAGGCTGCCATTGTTTGCTATTGTATTGGTTCAAATTATGGTTTTTCGAGTTCACTAGTTTAAGTTCACTAAATAAAGTAAGCAATTATATATTGATTTAAACCAAGATTTTTGTGCTTACTCAATAGACTGAACTTTTATATTGCGACAACTGAATATGGCAAGGTAGAAAAGTCATATGTATTTGTTAGTGATATCTGTACCTCCACCTGGTCAGGATTAAACACAGCAAATACAGGACAAAGTTCAAACTCGGCTATTACTCGGTTAAATGTATGTACTATAGTTCCCGAATTTTCATGAAGAACAATTGAAAATTCCTTTTGCTCCATGTTGACAACAAATCCAAAAGTCCCCTTGTATTGTCTTCCAGGGAAGTTATTATGTACCGGTATTGGGAGGAACTCATCTTTCTCATTGTGTTCGGCTGATAAACATACGGAACTGTTACAATTATGGAGATGATAAGACCAGCCACCAACCTCGGAAGTACCAACATAATGATAGTTGTCAATCTTATTACGTTGTGCCAAACCCACTTCAAACAAAAGTAAATAATCAGCTTTACTCAAATCAATAACATGGAAAACATAATGTATCTCAAAATATACTTTTTCATTCGCAATAAAACATCTATCAGCAACTACACCGAGGTACTCTGACAGTGGTCCACTCGGTTTAGAAGGCGTGATTTGTGTCTGTCTGGAATAGGTGTTGCTAAGTGTTAATGCATTGGTTGACATATAAACATGGTAATGTTGCGTTGATTTGTCAAATTTAATAGGAAGCTTGTAGTCTTTGTCTGAAAAATATAAATAAATTATTATGGCGACGGATATCATTACTGTCCAAGTAATAGCTTTCTTTTTGCCAGAGAGAATTTACACAATTCTTTGAATGAAAGAAAAGGTTATGATTAATAGGTAGACTCTTACCCATTAAACAAATGATTAATTAAGATAATCACCAAAACTCTTTGAGAGTTTCATGAAATTTGTTAGTTTCATTAGAACTATAAGTTAACAAGAG
The DNA here is from genome assembly GCA_002080025.1 of Modiolus philippinarum. Lineage (NCBI taxonomy): Eukaryota > Metazoa > Mollusca > Bivalvia > Mytilida > Modiolidae > Modiolus > Modiolus philippinarum. The sequence continues at coordinate 60,040 of MJUU01011161.1, forward strand.
GTTAAGGAGTAACAAAGCAAGCCGCAATCCCAGTTATCATCGACCTAGTTTCCGTAGTTTTTCGAACGTCTCGTTTTTATTTTTGTGTATCAGTGACGGTAATTTGTTTACAAAATTGAAAACAGAAAATGTAATAGATTCTTTATCTAATAAAGGTTTGTTCCTTGCGAAACGGATAAAAGGGATATTGCTTATACAACGTTGGGAGAAATTCATTGATAAGTCCAGGTCAACCTCTTGATAAGTTCGGGTCAACCGGATATGGCTTTTGCGGAAGTGCTCTGCAGGCTGAGATAGGCGCAGGGAAAAGCGACAAATACCTGAATTGGGTGTTTTATTTCTTGCAGCAAAATACACTATAGGGACCACAATAACTATAGTCAGTGCAATGCCACAGACAAAAGCCATGAACAAATGTTTACACGGCGGACGTTGTTTCTTCTTCTTTTCTGTATTGTTGCTGAGAGCGTCTATAGTTCTGCTTATGTTCATTGTATACACTGCATTTTGTACTTCACGATACGCTGTACTGTGTCTGCTTTCTTCTAAAAGGTCGTTATCAGCCGGAGAATTTATAGTATCAGAAAATGCAGGATCAAAGTCTATCATTTTACTGCCCATTGTCGATCTGAAATGAATTGACATTGATTTTAAAAATGCTAACTCGTGGAATAAATTATCTCTGGAAACAAACCCAACTTGTACATAAAATGTATATTAGGGCAAGTTTTGTCATAAAAGCTGATTTTCTTCTTAACAGTTTTCTCCGTTACCAGACTGAAGCTAGCAGCCAATTTCTAGCAGTCAAAAGCTAGCAGCCACTTTTGCGGATATATCTAAAAACCAAATAAACGCATAAGACTATAAAAGCCAGCAGCCAAATTGCTAGCAGCCACTTTTCGGGTAAGTATGAAAACCGAAATTTTAAATAAGATCCAAACGGTCATTAAGAGCTAACAAATAATTATTGAAGTAGTTGTACATAATTTATGATAAATACTGCTGATAAAGGTTATATTATGGTGGAATTGTGTCATATTATGGTTAATGAAATAAATATAGACAATTTATTTTGGAAAATGCATATATTCTCGTATATATATATATATTTACATTACGTCAATTTCAGATCTTTTGAAGACATTAAAGATATAAACATAAATGTAAGATTTTAAGTGAGTCATTACTTAATCTACACGCCTTAATTATAAAATAACGTGGCAAAGTTTATAATTTTTTTACCTTTTTTGTTGTTATTTTTCTTTCTTTTCTGTTGTTTTTATGCTTTGTTTTTGTGTGAAAATTTGAAAAGTTGAATAATTATGAACGCATGTTATAGACGACAGACCCGTGCAATGAGTATCTAAAAAGCCAGGAAAAGCCACGTTACATAATTTCTTATGTACATTCCGACAAAAAGCCGGTATTTAGTCAGAGCCCACAGCTATCTTCTACCTAATCTTGTTGTCCTCGAATATAGTCCCTAGCTCTTTTGGTGCATTTGATCTTAACGTGTTTCCTTTTCCATTTTTATAACTTTTTTTGAAGTTTTTATACAGATCAGGGTATGTATAGGCTTCTTATCCATTGTAAAAATTTGTTTTTTTTTTCTTCTTTATTTAAGCAAATCTTAAATCAAGGCCAGGTGGAAAGTGTATGAATTTCCTCGACTTTAGTTCCCTAATGCT